>NIPQ01038548.1:0-11003 GCA_002806875.1 Lepidotrigona ventralis hoosana | reverse complement strand
TGGGAGGGGGGGGGGAGGAATACGTGGACGATTGCAATTAACAAAGATGCGAAACGGTGCTGAGGATCGCGACTTGCAAAATAACAAAAATTGAAATACTAAATTCGCTTGTCGAGGATATTTGTTTCATTAATCGTACAACGAAAACAGGAAACGGCCGGTGCCATGAATTCCTCGTATTTATTTCCATGGAAATAAAAGTCCCATTATGAAATGAATAAAAATTTTTATGGAAATCGATGCTGCTTTTCAACATAATACGAATAGGTAAACACGAATCGCGAGAACACGCGATTCGCGCGCGGAGTATGTAATGCATTAAATTATGTCTTCTTCGACGCTGTGCCCGTGGAAAAAAATGATATTATATTTTCTTTCTCTCTCTCTTTCGCACGCGCGCGCGCGCTCTCTCACACAGGAGGAAATTTATAATATTTATATTCGGCCGTGATGCCAGCACGGGAATAAAAAAGTTCATTTTGTAAAATGCAATGTACGCTTACACATTTTAATTATCCGGCCTCTTTCCTCCTCCCCTATGATCAATTCGCGTTTGTCAGAGCCTTTTGTTAATTTTCGTTTGTTGCCGGGATATCTAGAATTAACGTGTTTACGATATCAAAAGATTTTCCCTTCCTTTCAGCTGCTCTTTTCCAAAAAAAAAAAATAAATAAAAGAAATATGTGCAAAATTTCAACGATCTCTTCCCAACGATATTAATTATTTTGCTAATTATCGTCGATGATAATTTCCAACGAGCCTTCGTTTATACGTGTAAGCGTCCCCCTTGTCGTTTCGAAAAGGACGGCTGCGTCCTTTATTTCTTGAAAATTCGGCCGCTCGACGGCAGTAGAGAAATTTTACCGGTACGTTTGGAAAAAAAAAAAAATCGGATTCGAAGTGTGTTTCTGAAAAAACACATCGCATGAAAATCGCGTATATCGTATCCGGGGAAAAATATGCGTACGACGTTTCCAACATTTCGCTTAACCGATTATAATATNTGCGTACGACGTTTCCAACGAACATTTCGCTTAACCGATTATAATATAATGAATATAAATGAAAATAATGATTATGCTGCAAAAAAATATATTATGGAAATAAAGGTTAACAATTGCTCGATATTTCAGAGCGCGCGATGTTCGTTCGTCGTTCAGCTTCTTCGCTGTGAATGACGAGTATACTCGTCGTGCGAGAAAAGTGATTATAATTTTTTCGTGGACAGTAAAACATACTTGTAAATCTTGGGAAACTTTATAATATTTCAGGACCAGACTCGACCTGTTATTTTTACATCAAGTTTCTATATACTTTCTTGCCATGAAAATGAATTTAAAACTTGCAAATTTTAGACATTTTAGAATATTTCGAGATTAGACTTGACTGGCTCTTTTCTACGTCGTTTCTAAATATTTCCTTGCTATTAATATTAATTAAGTTACTGATTTCTCAAGTTTTACAGCGGCTGCGCTTGACGAGTATAATCGTCTAGATGCACACTTTTGAAAGCGGCGGCACAGCCAAAAGAGGTGTTAAAGAGGCTGAGCGAAAACTTCGCTTAGGCTGTAACTAGATTGAGAAATTAACGCTTCCATTGGACGTTTTGCCGGTTTCGACCGCATTCGGCTCGGTATCGACGTTGAACGTCTTCTTCCGGCGCGGAAGAAAGGCAACCTGGTCAGGCGGGACCAGGAGGTTTCGCGGAGCACGTCCGAGACCGGAGACGAGTGAAACCATCGGTCAACCAGCATTACGGCATTTGCATGTTATTTACTCGCGAGCCACCGAGTACATTTGTTTGGATTATCCCTGAAATAAACCAGTGCCCGTTCCCTCAGCCCGTTGCCCGTTCGATGCCACGATGGCATCGCGGAGCACAGACTACCAGGAAACCAGACAAATGGCTCTAGTTTGTCCACTTTATGCCCGTCTACATCATCCGAGAAACGTCACTATCGCGTCTTCGCAGCGACGCCACGTAACCGTCTCATTTTTACGCGAAAGAGACCACTGCCTTGCTCTACGCATGAATTCGTACAGAGAACGAATCTCCACGGATTATTTCTCGATCTTGATCAGATCACCCTGTTAAGGAAACAAACACCGAAAATCTTGCTAATTCTCTGGAACAAGAAGGGGGCAAGAAGGGCGTGCAATTTATTCAGATTGATTAACAATAATACAAAAGCAATAATGTTTTAATAAAAAGTGCAGGGTTGAAATTGGAAACGTAACAACGTGTAGAGGGAAAGGAGGACAGGATGGAGGAGTGTGAGAGGTTGGGGGGGGAGGGAGGGAAGGATTGGTCGTTGGGGGTGGTTGAAGCGGCACGAGCAAATTTAAAAGCGCAATTACACGAAGATAAACGCTTTGGCAAATATCCATTTTTTTTCGCGAGACCGGAACGCGTCCGCCTTCGTTATAGAATCTCCGTTCCGTGCACGGACGAATGGAGCCATCCAGATATGTAGATCCGATTCAATTAAAGAGAAACGCTCTGCTCTGCTCTGCTCTGCTCTCTCTCTTTCTATCTATCTATCTATCTATCTATCTATCTATCTATCTATCTATCTATCTATCTGTCTGTCTCTGTCTCTGTCTCTGTCTCTGTCCCTGTCCCTCTTCGTTCCCTTTCCCCGCGTCTCTATGGATCTCCATGGTGCTCGCTGCCAGAGATCCGAATACGTGAGTTATTCCCCGACGAATCCCGCTAAACCTATACGATAAACCGCCAACGGCGACTTTTTCGAATTCCCATCGAGTCGCCGAGGATGCTCTCGGATACCAGACGAGACGTTCCCTCGGCTCTCTTAATCGGTTATACATTGGAATGCATCTCGGCCGCGCGCTACCGTCGCGCACACAGCGCGGCTAAGCGAACGTTGCACAATGACGAATCGCATAAACGGCCAGGCTAACTCGCCTTGGCGAACCTTGACCTATCCGATATTTTTCATCGTTTCTTTTCGAAAGAGGCATAGAGAGAGAAAGAGAGAGGGGGGGGGAGAAAGAGAAAAGTCTACAAGCTGAATATGAGATTCAGGAAATGGCTGCGAAGTAAATAAAAGAGTGAGCGAGCGTTTTACGGTGCGCAAGGGGATGTTTGGTATGCACCGGAGATTTTACTTACCGCGAGAGTTCTCCATTGAAGGAGAGGAGTATTCCCGCGGTAGTATGATTGATATTTTACGATGAGAAATTCTAGAAATTCCTCCTTTTGGTAGCGACTTTTCGTTCAGCATTAACGAATGTTTAGCGCGAGGTTGCAAGATTTTACGACGAGAAGGGTCGTAGAAATTTCTGTAAATGACGGATCGTAGAAATGTTGTTGCGAAAGAAGAATAAGAAGAAAAAGGTTGATTATGTGTTTATGGGGGTCCCTTATGTGATACTTGCCGATATTGTAGACATGTCGATTGCAGCTGGTATCTCAGAGTGTACGTGGGATTGGTATTCGTCTCGAGGAATATCTGTGTTTTTTGCAAAGTCCTCGAGTGTGGACATTCGAGTGGTTTTCGTGAATTTCGCTCGACGACCTTTGGATTTCCACGTTTCCGAAGCGTGGATCGACTCGAATGCAAAGAAGTTGGCCCGGTCAAATGTCCGACCGGGATTTTTATCATTATACGGCGGATTCTATCGAAAATTTCCGGGCTGCAGCAATTTCGTCAGAAATACCGTGCCCGCGAACGACACCATTCTTCCCGAGTCTCTTACGTCCCCTCTAGAAACCCTCCAAGACTCGAGGGAAACTTCGAGGCGATCGTCCACCACTACCACTGCGGTGGACAAAACGGGTGTATCGATCACTGTAAAAGCACTGTACGTGCTCAAAACTTGCAGGAATTCCGTCAATTACACAGCCCCGTCTTTTGGAATTCCCAAAGTCGTCGGATACGAAACGAGACGTTCTGTGACTCTCCTAATCGGTATTCATTGGAATTCGTTTCGATCCCAGATATATATACATACGTGTGTACGTACGTACGAATGTATGTATATGTCCTCCAGCAATGCCTAGCTCACATTCACGCGCGTGTACGTGTGTATAAATATACACGTATGGTTCTCCGTATCTGCGACGTTGGACGTCGTTTTAGCCGTCTTCGTCCACGCGATATTCGCAAATTTATGGCAATTCCGTCAATTAAGTCGAGTGAAGCGGAGTCATAACATAAATATGTAAACGGCCACGACGAGCCTCTCTCTCTCCGGGGTAACCATATAAGCTGCGCTTGTCCATCAATGTCTCCGCGAAAGAGGTCCAACATGCTCGTAAATGCATACCCAACGAAATGCAACGGTCAGTGGCTATCATACATCCGTACGTGAGGATCCGCCGCGTCGCATAACTCGTCGTCCTCCTTCCACCGATTCGAGCTAACCGAGCGCGTACACGATCATCCGTGCGTGCGTGTGCCGCTGCATCGCTTTGCGCGGTTTATCGTCCCGGGCAAAGAGAAAAAACGCCCAAGAAAGGGGAGCCACGTCTCTTCTCGCTCTATTCTTCAACCGATTTAGACCTCGCAGACCTCGTGAAATCATGCCGGGGACTTTTCGACCTACGTCGCTCTCTCTTCGATCGCGATTTCGTTTCCTTCGATACGCATTCGTTATCAAAAGGATAATTTTGAAATTCTAATCCTTTTTGCTTTCACATCGTGGAATAGCGTGTTCAGTAGCCAGTGAAACTCTTGAAATTATTGTTAATGTTTGTATGCTTACTTGCTACGAAACTGCTCGAAGAGTGCGACACGATATCTAAACGAAGACGACGTTTCATTAGCGAATGTACTTTGTAAATTTCGAAGAGTTGCTCTTCTTTTCTTAATTAAGAAAAGAAGTAAAAGTACTTGGCGTTCCTTTCCAACCGAGTGGTGACATTGCCGCTACGTTTTTAATGGCAAATTGCAATTCAAAACTCAAGAGGAAAAGAAATCGTAACAATTTCGCCATTCGCGTCCGCGCGATCCACCGTGTTTTCTAATGCAAACGATTTCGACGATTTCATACGAAACGCCGGTCGCAGAATACGCAGAGCTCGCCTGCTCGTCGCGAGGAAATTCGATTAGCCAATCGGAATTTATGAACACGACTGCGAAATCACGGGAGAAGAACACGAGGGGTCGAACACGAAGGGTGACTGCTTTCGCGAGAGCTTTCTGGGCTCGTTGTTTAAAATGCAGTAGTATCTTTGGCAAAGTGGGCGGTTCGCCCCCTTTCTTTCTGGCATCGTGCCCGATATAAACTTCTTAAACGATTTCTTAATTCGCCGTCCCCCTCCCTCCCACCCCAACCCCCTTACGGGGTGTACTCGGTTCTGGAACAGTTTTCGGCCATGTTTCCGTCCCGTCTAAAGAGGCCATCCCTCTCCCTTTTCGATTCGCCTCGAACTCAACCAACCCCTTTTCGCGCGCGCGCCCCCCTCGCCTCGACGTCTCTTAATTTCCACGAAACCCTCCTCGCTACGTTAACCCCATCTCTCTGTCGCATCTCCGCTTTCCACCAGCGAATGTAATTAATGTTTAGCATCCGCGTTATTTGTTTAGTTTCATTTCATTATCTTCGAAGGCGTCGACTACGACGATTTTATGCAAATAGAGGCGAAGAGACGAAGTTTCGCGTCCTCAAACCCGCTCCGCCTGCCCGTCGACCCTCTTCATCCCCGTCTTTGGCTCTGGCTTTCCTGAACACGTTTCTTATTGTTCCTGCACCTCCTTTCCTTTCCTTTATTATCGCCGTTCTTTGTACATTTTTCTTCCCCTCTTCTTTCTTTCTTTCTTTCTTTCTTTCTTTCTTTCTTTCTATCTCCGGCCGGGCTGGTCGAGTTGCCGTGTTGTGCTATTATTATTACGAATCCGTGACGAAGATCCGCATTATCATTTTCCCCGAGTCTCGTTCTTCGGTACTCGACGAATAAATATCATTCATAATTCATTCCACTTCTTTGGCGTTCATTAATCCTCTGATTAAATGTATCTCATTATTTAAGAAAGCCCAGGGCCGCTTTTATAAAAGCGGCAGAAGTTCCATTACCAGGCGCGGGGTGAAATTCACGGCGGAGAACAAGCCCCCTTTCCCTTCCCCGTCCTTTTTCTCTTTCTCCCGTGTCCCTGTCCTCCCTTGTATTGTTTTGAATTTAGTAACGAGAGCCCCGTCGGCTAATCGAACCTCATCCCTGCCCTCCCCTCTCCCGTTCGCCTCTCTTCGATCTCATTTTCGCTTGTTAATTAGAATTCACGGCCAAGGGATACGCGTAATTTGCCGGTGGACCGGATGCTCGCTGAATAACTATGCTGTCCAGTGTTCCCGCCGAGTTTCCGCCGAAACACTTTGGTTCGTTAGAAACCGATTCTTCTCCTTTTTCTTCTTCTTCTTTTTCTCCCTTGAGTGATTTCTCCCTAGGAGATGTTTGTTTAAAAAAAATAAAAATGTGATTCGCGCGATTTCTCTTGTCATAGAAATTGTGATATAATACGTGTAGCGATTGAGTTTTTGTTGCGACGATCTACTTTGATCGGCAACGGAAGATACAGTGACGCGCGGATCGTGGTTGTGTTCAAATTTCACTCGACAGAAAGTTAGAAGTATAAAAGTTTCAGAATTCAAAAAGAGGTAAATTCCTAGATATCGAAGTTTTCGTTAAACTGGCAAGTATAATCGCGGCTGGAAACAAACGTGGACTTTGTCGGCGAGAGAAAATCGCGGTGACGCGCAAAATGGTCCCCTTTCGATCCTAGTTTTCTTCAAACTTCAGTCGACAGAAAGTACAAAAGTTTCAGAATTCCAAGGATATAAATAATTCCTAGATTTCGAATTTATTATTGAAATAACAAGTATAATCGCGGCTGGAAACAAACATAGACTTTGTCGGCGAGAGAAAATCGCGGTGACGCGCAAAATGGTCCCCTTTCGATCCTAGTTTTATTCAAATTTGACTCGACAGGAAGTACAAAAGTTTCAGAATTCCAAGGATATAAATAATTCCTAGATTTCGAATTTATTATTGAAATAACAAGTATAATCGGTTAAAAACAAACGTGGACTTTGTCGGCGAGAGAAAATCGCGGCGACGCGCAAAATGGTGCCCTTTCGATCGTAGTTTTGTTCAAACTTCAGTCGACAGAAAGTCAGAGGAGAAAAAGTTTCAGAATTCAGGAAGGGGGGGTAAATTCGTAGATTTCGAATTTTTTGTCCAAATAATAACTCGTGGTCGAGGACAAGCATGTACGGGAGCAGAGGGGAGAAAGTCGAAAGAGACAGACGAACGAACATCGTTCGGCGAGAAGGGGTTGGTCGTGAGCATGTTGCGCGCGACTTATCCAGACGACGTATTTAAATTCAGCCGAACTTTGGAGGCGGTAAGTTCGGGGCCGGGCCAGGCCGGGACCAGCTGAATTGAAAAGCTAATTCTCGGCGTACAATCGACTCGTCTCGGCGTAGGGCAAACTTTGTGAATGTGTCTCATTAACCGGCAGCGAGTAGCGTGCGCACGCGTAAATCCCCCGCGTACCTCGTACACGCGTGTGCGTGTTAAAGCGTTTCTACTCCGGTGTAACCACCGCGTAATCTCTTCCACGGTCGTACATATTCCCACCCGCGTGTTTCAATTCGAAGTCACAAGTCACGAGAACCCGCGGGCAACATGCTCGCGACTCTTTTATTTCATCCCCTTGCCTGTCATACGATACTCGCGCGCGATTTCCAGCGTTCTTTCATATCGATACACCTTTGCTTCTTTCTTCAAATCTCGTTAGGACTTTCTCTTTATTCTTCTCTTGGGACTCTGGCAGGCTGGGTTCTCATTATTTGCCGATTATTTTACTTCGAGACTATTCGGAGGGTTCTTTCCTCTAAAAAGACTATTGTTAAATCTTAGAGAACGTGGTTCTTCTTCTTTTCGGGGTAACACTCGCGCGAGCACGCTGGAAAATGAGAAGTAAAAATTTCGGACGCTTCGAAAAACTAGTTGGCATCTTTATTGTTTCGCGCGAGGGGAACGGAGAAGCTGGCGCATGCCAGGGGGGCCGAGTGCATTATTCCGTTGAATCGAGCGTGACTCAGTTCCCAACTATTTTCCCTACTTTCCCAATTAACCTAGCACGCGCGGGGGAGCGGGAGAGAGAGTGTACAAGTATGTGTGTGTGTGTGTGTACGTGAGCCGAGATACGGTTAAAATGGCACAGTTTTCGTCGACCGCGGAACCACCCCTAAATTCGGGCTGCACGCGGTCGCATTCCTGTGTTTTAAAACCTCGGCAAGGGCGCGGGCAACAAAAGGCAAGTTGCAGCGCCGCGCAACTTGCGCTCCGTGGCTACGTGTGGCGGAAACGCTCGCGAGTGAGAGAGAAAGAACGAGAGTAAAAAAATAAAAAAAAAAAGGGAGGACGACGGTGCAAAAAAAGGCAGGGAGAAAAAAAGGCAAGAAAGAGGAACGTCGGGGGTGAAAAAAGGGGGAAAAAAGGAGGGTGCACGGTGGTGGTGTGGGTACGGCGAAAAGGAAGAAAAAGGAAAACGGGGGAGGGAGGGGGGAAAAAAAGGAATGGAAGGGATTCGCTGAACCCGGGGATCCAACGAGCTAACGCTTTTATTATCCGTCGCTTTAATTTAAGCGGCTCTAGTCGCTCCGTCACGGTTCCAGGTGTGAATTAAGCGCGGAATAAGCGAGCAGCCGCGTATCCACTTTCGGCGCCCACGGCGATGCGCGGAATAATTAAATGTGTGTTTTGATAAACGCAAACGAAACCGTGGTGTGCAACCGTCGCCGTTGCGCCCTCGTTCTCGGCCACCCCTCGGCACAGCACAGTCACAGACGCAAGGAACACGCAATTCCATGCCCGTTTCCGAACCACCTAGCAGAAATTTCACGGGCCAACGAAAGACACCCGGTTCTTCCTCGCCCTTTGTCGTCTCCTACGCGAACATCTACTTTTCCTCCCCCGTCTAGTTTCATCGCCAGTCGATTTTATCGTGCATTCTATCCTTGTCCTTGATCGCTGACCAGCGACGTTTCTTCGACGTTTCGACACGTTCGAAAGTGTCAACATTCTACCTTTTCGAGAATTTAAATACTCAGCGAAAGGATTGACAGCCAACTGTTAATGCGTAGTTTCGACAAGGGGGTTGATAATTACGCAGATAAGATTGAAAATCACGCAACGTAAGATTTCAAGTGTTTCGAGGAGTTCGTGTTAATATTTTGTTTCAACGTGTCCCTGATACATACTTTCGAACGTGTCGGCCTAAAAGTCGTCCGAAATCATAAACAATGTCGTCAGTTTGTCTCGAAAGTTCGCGTCGCGAGGACCGATGTGTACGTTCGTCTTCTGTTCGAATATTGCGCCGCATTATCTTCAAGCTGTAGAAATGAATCACATTCGAATAATTCTACGTCGTTTATCATCCGCTATCGTCACTCGACATAGGTTCGTACTTATTATTATATCTATTCTAGCAATCTAGAATTAGCAATAGCGAGTCGTCATCTGCTCGAAAATTGCGTCGCACTATCTTCAAGGAATGGATGACATTCGAATAATGCAGCATCATTCAACATGGTTTCGTACTGGCTATCACTGTTCGCAATCAGAATTAGCAATAGCGTTCTCCGACAGAACGAAGATTCAACGTGATCTGGACACTCTTTTGTCTGCATTACGATCCTTTCTTTGCTTTAAAGAGTACGCTTCACTTGTTTCTGGAATTAACAAAATTTTTCGCTCGATCAAAGTAGCGTTTACGACGATACCGCAAGGATTCTTCTTCGCGTACTTTTTTTTACTAGATAAGATTTTTGTTTGACTTCGGATGAAAGGACGCAAATTCTGTTTAATCGAAAGTCACGCGCACGAGGCTCGAACTCGGTTCGTAATTACAACCGGTATTCTTTCACGAATGAAGGATGGAGAAAGAGAAAATCTACGCAGGAGATTTCTCTTCTCGTTTCCTTGCATTATACGTTAATCTCGTGTAAAGACGCTTATACATATATTGCATTTTCATGTTTTCCTCTCGAATCGTCCTGTGTGCAAATATTTTGCGCTTTTGTAAATTATAATCCGGCATATGACTGAGCTTATTTTCGTACCATTGGCAGGAAAAAGATACGACGAGCTGAAGGCATCATATCAAAGAGATAAATTTTTAATCATAGATGTCCGCATCGACTGCTCAACACGTTAAGTGCTGTGCCTTTTCCATTTACGCCGTTCGTTACAATTCCGCGGTGAATTCACAGTGCGATTACATCCATTATCCCAGGTCGGAAAATTTTGTAAATAATCGTTGTGAAGAAACTACAACACTGCTGGCAAGAAATATTAGTAGAAACAAATAGAAACGTGGCTAAGAAAGTCACAACATTTTGTGATGGGCGTTTTGCCTAAACTGTTTTAACAAAAACCATTGAAATTATTATACTCTATATCGTTTATTTAGTAAATATCAGTAAAATCAATATTTGGTTACTGTTCTTCCCTGCAATGTCGAAGTTTTCCAATTTTTATATATGTTAATGTACTAAATTTGCTTCGTCGGTCACCAGTGACTTGATGTGTCAAGCAACTATGATACGACCTTCTAGAACTATGGTTCTTAATTGCATCGAGGTATTAAATTCATCTCGACTTTGTTCAATCGCGCAATTCGAACATTCGCCAGCCGTCGGAATTACGTTAGTCGTAGAAATGGGAAGAGGTTATAACTGGAAGCGGCGTGTGCGGCAGCTATCGAGGCGGGATTTTTGAAAGCGCGGCCGGGCGCGCGCAGCCACTTTCGACGCGCGGCATAATTAAATGTGTATTTTGATAAACGCTGCACGCAATACTCGCGATCGGTCGTGCAAGCAAGAAACGGTCGACGAGGCAGCCGCTTGTTCGCCGCAAACTTTCGTGGAAGTGTCTACACAGCGTCCCTGTTGGAACCTCGTCCTTCCACCTCCCCCCCTTCTCTCTCGTTCTGTCACTTTCTCTCTTGCTCGAACCGGTGTCTCTCTCTCTCTCT
>NIPQ01038542.1:0-11433 GCA_002806875.1 Lepidotrigona ventralis hoosana | reverse complement strand
AAAAATGTATGAACCTACGGAAAATTACTAGATTGGAAGGAAGGGATATTTGAACTTCAATTTTTTGTAAAATCCATGCGTGAAACTTTTATACTTTTATAAATAAACAACAAATTTAGAAAAAAAAAATCTACGAACTTTGTACATCAAAGTACCGAATACCAAAACTATATTCTATTCGTATCTTTATTTAATTCAAGAACGCTTCAAATCGAGTTGAATTTAAGTTTGTGCAGCACAGTAGTTTTTTTCCGGATTATATATTAGGGTACAAAATGCAAATTTACCAGAAGAACGAATAAAAGTAACAATAATTTAAAAAAATAAAAAAACCAGTAGAAAAGTAACAGAAAAAGAAATAATAGTTGCTATAACTTTGCAACTTACTGAAAAGGATTTATATATAGTAATTGTAGAGCTATATTATTTTTAACTGGCCAGAGAAGCCATATAATTCGTCCCACACTGATTCTGATCAGAAAATGCGTAACCTTTCTTTTTAACTACCCACCGTTATGTTGTAAATTTATCAAAAGAGTAATAAAAATAATACGTAAAAAGAATATAGGTACGTAGTAATAAAAATTGTTGTACAAGCAAAAATAAAATACTATGAAAAATCCACGTAATTTCATAACACGTCGAACTTGGCTAGATTTCGTCGAGAAAATTCGTCACTGTGTAGGAACGCACAACTTTCTTTTCAACTGTCCGCCGACTATTAGATACGATGTAAGTTTATCCAAAGAATAGCAGAAGTTGCCACTTTCTCTCGCTTAAGAATGGAGGATGCATCTCTGAATGTCGAATGGCAAGATTATATGACCCAAAATACGCGTTCGGATGAATAGGGGAAGAATCCTGCACTCTCTACCGATTGAATAAGTTTTTCAGTTGGGGATTTAAGACGTAACGACCATACCAGAGTCAAGTGGAGTATGTCGCGCTTTGGTCGGCCTGCAGTTCTACTATAGGCATCGATGAATCTCTTAAACGAAAGCAGCGTACTTCACTTGATGTCCCATTCTTCGAACTTTCGCCCGCAGAAACCTATCTTTTGCTTCCGTGTGTCGTTCAATCTGTGCTCGCTATTTCGAAGATTTCGGCTCGTTACAAATCAGGGGACCAAAAGCAATAGTTAAAACATATTTGTTATTTAAGTTGAAGACATTAACCTCAAAATATAAAAAAAAAATTTTCAAAAAACTATGCGAGTAAAGAATTGAAAGTTTTTGGTTGCAGATAACAATTATACGCGACCGAAAATTGTTTTCGTTATCGGTAACTATCATTGACGAGAACAATCGGTCTCTATTTCGGTCGCTTAGTTACTTATGAGGGAAATTCTATAATAGTTATAGACGAGAAAAATTCTACTTCGGTCACTCAAAAGTATGTAAAACGTAATAATCATCCGCAACCGCATTAAAACATTTTAAAAATTCGTATGGTTATATTTTGATGCAAATTTTTAAATGCAGAAATCTTTTAACGGGGAGAAAGGATTGAGATAAATTAAAATAAGTTATCACTGATAACTGTTGCGAGCAATCGAGAAATAAATTTCTGTCGTTGACAATTACTGTGAGTAACTGAAGAAGAGTTTCCCTCACAACTTTTATTTTTTATTCTTATTAGACTGCGGATTTTTATGCATTTATGGAAGATTTAAAAGAAAAATGTGCAAAAGTATATGAAACATTCAAAATATAATACTCATTATAAAATACTTGTTATTTGACTAAAATAATTTTTTATCTAGACTCCATGCTTTAAATTGTCTTTACAAAAATATAACGTTGCATAAACATCCGCAGTTTAGCTATGAGTAAATAAATTTCTTTTGACAATAATGGAGAAAATTTTTCGAACGCTTATAATCGTTATTTGTGATCAAAAACATCTTTAAAAAAAAAATAATAATTATTCTATCACTTTTTTCTCGTTACAATAGTTGTGATTCCTGTTACAAATCGAAAGCATGTACAATATACATGCACATGTTTTTCAATATTCCATTAATTAGATCATTGGTTTCAAATTGCACGGAAACAGTTGTTCTGGAATTAATTTTTTATTCAATTCAGTTTTAATTAAAAAAAGTTAATAAACTAAAGTATATCGAATGTAAGTGAAAAATTAATATCGATTAAATGTAGATTGAAACAAAGTACGCGCTCATCGATATTACTGAATTGCATTTAACTGGGAAATTCATGAATTATCTTGTTAAAGGTGAAAATATTCTTTTCGTTTAAAAATAATATTTTTTACTTTGCATATTTTACTATATACAGAGAACCTCACACTTTATGCAATTTAATAACTAGTTTCATGAATTTACATGAACAATACAAATTTTAACAAACACTTAATTATTGGATACACTGATGAAACATTGCAATACTTATATAATTTTTATAAATATATGTTTCTATGATTTACCATAAAAGTCGTAAGTATATATATATATGTGTGTCATAATTATGAAAATTTACATAAAATTTTCAATTTTTAGACCTCTATATAAGTATAGTAAAAATTGGCAATAAATTTTATTCATTGTATCTGTATCAATATTTTGAATGTTAGAAGAGTTTCATATTAATGAAACGAGGTATGTAAAATGATATGAAAAATCTATGAAAATATCGTTTAATAATTTCGTATAGTTTCATTAAATATTAAGCAATAATTTATTACATTCCAAATATTAACTATTATAATTTTACAAGTGAAAGATACGATGAAAGGTAATACTTGGAAATTATCGACTAAATATTAAATAATAAATATAAGACTAAAATAAAGGCATATATAATAAATAAAATTAGTATAAAATTTCATTAAATACAAAGAGCTAAAATTTCATTATATAAATTGATTCAAAATAAATAATTGCAAATGAAATGTGGCGTTAACACAACGTTGCGTTGGTTCTTAATGGATTAACCTCTGTCGACTGCGTGTAACAATATAAAGTATATATATACATGTCGCATGGGAGAATTAAGCAAATAGACTAGAGTCGTTCAAAAATAGACAAAACTTGTGAATTTTTTTCACAGGTAGTTGAAGTAATTTCACCTTTTTGTAATTAAAATTTTGAAAAAAAAAATTGAAATGATTCAAAGTTGTAGTAATTATTTACTTATAAATTATCTATTGTATTATATATCGTATATTTATCAAAAACTCAAGAAATCCTAATATTTTGTCACTTAAACCTAATATTCAAGGTTCAATAAAATGATGAAAAAGAAATCGTACAATACATTCCAAGGTGTCTTTTTAAAATGATAACTTCAATCTTCAAAATGACGGTGAATCTAAATACGAAAAAAATTTCTTAACCTTTCTACGGACGTTTGAATTTTTACAATTTTCGAGAAAAAGATATCCTCACTTTTCCCCATTCTCTACATGATGCAAAATTATTTCAAAATAAAAAATCTGAAGACTGTCAAAGTAAAGAACTCATACTTAAAAGTACGATCAAATAGATCGTTATACGATTCTCTTTTACGAAGTTACATCGAGAATTTTCCATTACCGTCAGTGGTTCAATTATGCTCTTTACTATTGAAACATAATATATTCATTATCAATTATTCTTTATTCTTATATATTCTTTATAAACAAGCAGGAAGAAAGTGAGCCTACATCAAAATAAATAAAACACCAGGAACAGTATTTCTTTCGTTCAAGACTTCGTTTTGGAGAAAAACCGGGTTCTCGCCGGTTTTAAAAATTTTCCACTTCACTTTTCTACTTGTTCTCTTCACGAAAACAATTTATTAACAAACATCAATTATAGAAGGAATTCACGAATATAACGCCGATAACACAATACAATAAAATAAAATACTTTCTTCGTTCAATAGTAATTACGGTTGTTTTCTGCAGATCGTTCTCGCCGTCGTTGTCGCGCATTAAACGGCGTTAGAAGACTGAGAAACGGCGGACAATTTTGGATTTCACTCTCGACTGTTCGGAACAAGTGGAAGAGGAGACAAATGAACGTAGAACGCAGGCCCAATTTGGAGAACGTATTGCACGAGGCGGCGGCAGCAAGTGCGACGAGAAAGTGGGGACTTGGCTCTCGCTTCTACGATAAAACAGTACTCCCAGAGCAATCGTTGGTAACTTAGAGAGAACGTAGCATTTAGTTATATTTGTTTTTAGCGAAGCACGGACGGGGCGAGCTCAACATTAATGGCGTTGTTGCATTACGTCAGATACTTCGGACGGTAGGATCGCGTTGCCACGCCACGCCACGCCATGCCACGCCACGTCACGCCATCCACCCCTGCTCATATTTAAGAGAACGTCAAGAACAGTGAACTTGACGTTAATTAGATCGTTACGTTGTTTCCCCCTGTACTGTGAAAACAGTGCGGGGCAATCGGCGAAAAGAATCAGCACGCTGATTTGCTCCTGTTGCTGGCAGTTTCTTTCTCCTAGACCGCGTAATTCCAACTTTACCCCGCTGCCTTTGAAACTGTTGACGAAAAAAGAAAAAAAAATGTGAAAGCTGGATGCGCGGGCCTCTTTTTAAATGAAGTGCTTCGAGTATTTATTTATTATTTTTAACGAAGCGTCTTTTTTTTTTCTTTCTGTTAGATTCTACACATCGTTCTTGTGATATTAAAATTTAGGTGAAAGTCACGCGAAGTGGTATGAATATGATGTACACGTAAATAATGTAATAAATATATTAACATACGTTCTCTTCTATACTTTTCTAAATTTCATCATTAATTAAATTCGACAAGCCCGAGTCTCCATTACTTACGATTGACAAATGGCACGAGTCCAAAATTGGGAAAAATGAGTATATCATAGAAACAAGTAAGTGCCAGTTATACTTATTTCATTTGCGAATTTGATTTACGTATATTTTCTTTCATGTTAATAAGAAGTAAGATTTAGTTAAAGTTAATTTCTACACCGTAAATAAATAATGGCACTCGATTCATCAACTTACCATTAGTTTACTATTGAAAGAAATAATGTAATAAATACATTAATATACGTTCTTTTATGTTACGTTATATAATTCCTATTCTTTCATTTTATTTTCGATTGTAATGAAGCCATATCATGTTCTTAATTTGTTGTTATAAAGCACTACAACGAAAATATAATTTTCATAATATTAAGAGAGAAAAAGGATTTAATTCACTTGTTAATCAAGAGGCTCATATAGAAGGTATTCAATTATTTTTAATTTAATCATAAATTAATTAAAAGTTAATCGTTTTATTAACTTTATGATTATAAATGAATTTATTATGGTAAAAGTAGCAAACTTTTATTATATTATTTTAATATTATGTATATACTTGTTTTTAATGTTACGTATGTATAGAATAATCACAAAAAATAATTATTAATAGCTAAAATTCATTTATTTATTAATATATTACATAAATAATCGATATAAATGAAGCTATAAAGAAGAAACATTAAATGATATTATAGACAATTTTCTAACGATTTCACTTTATTGAAGCTTTTCTTTCATCAAACAGCATAATTAGTAGACTGTGGATTTTGATGCATTTGAACAAATTTAAAAATGCAAAATTGCACAGAATGCAAAAGAATATAAAATATCCAAAATGCAATGCTCTGTATAATAATTAATATGAATTTATATAAAAAATCTGCAGTCTAATAATTAGAGAAATATTATCAAGAACATCAAGTATAGGTACATTATGATAGTGAGCAAAATTTGAAAGTTTTCTTAAATAATTACTGATCTACGGATTTTTATGTAAATTTATGTTTTTCAGAATGTAATTATATTAACGAGAATGTAGAAAATTATTTTTTCATATTAAATGCGTTTTATCAACAGCTGAATAATTACTGAATGAAAAGTTTCCATTTTTTAATATACACATATGTGTACATAATCTCCGTTTCTCTGA
This sequence comes from Lepidotrigona ventralis hoosana, assembly GCA_002806875.1. NCBI lineage: Eukaryota > Metazoa > Arthropoda > Insecta > Hymenoptera > Apidae > Lepidotrigona > Lepidotrigona ventralis. The sequence continues at coordinate 5,494 of NIPQ01038542.1, read as the reverse complement.
ATCAAAATATCATTAAACGACGAAATTGTTTATCGATTTCAAATCATCATTTCCTATATTACTGATTATGGGAAGCCATCGTTCCAAAAAGTGGAACATTCTAAGTAAAACGTTCCTGTTAATTTACAAATGAAACGTATAATATTTTTAATTAGCTCAATTATTTTGTTGAATCGTGCCGACATCTTTCTAAATGTGATTGACGTCGCTTCCCCGTAATTTATTTGATTTCATAGTTGATGATATCTACGTTACAAATTAATTTGGCACGATCACGTTAAAATAGGTTTTTGATTAAATAATTCACTACGTTCAGCTGGAGTTGTTCTAGTCATTCTATGCGCTGGTGACAGTGTGTTGTCCCATTACAGTTGAAATAATTTCGACAAACAATTATAGTGAATTCGAAAGTCAAACACCGACACATCACAATCAAATATTTTCCGAGCTGTCAGTGCTGAAACCTCCGACATACAATGGTCCACAAATTCGTTCTGCTATATCAAGAGCTCAATTTATGTATTAAATACATTTAATTTGATCGAACGATAAACTATAATGTTTAAACAATAAAGATTATTTGTTTCTTTTAATATTTAAACAATAAGTATTAACGGAGCAATAAATGATGAATAAACTTTATCAGTTATAATAATGGTGATTCGATAAATAAAAAGTGATAATATTAATTAAATGGTAACAATGAAATTCTTTATAAATCTACATTCTTTTGTTACATTATCGACATTTCTAACAAATATTCAAGCATTCGTAGTAGTACTGTTTTAAAAAGGCCATTTTTATTGATTCTAAATTATCAAATCTTGATTTAGAACAGCTGTATACTCGCAAGGAATTGTGTATTCGCGTGTGGTGTTTTTCTGTGACTTTGGCCACTGAAACACGCCAAGCTTTATCACATTTATCACAATTATTCACAGACATTTAAAATTTATTTTTGTTAGTAAAAATAGAGTCTTACACTTCAAACAATTACCATTACCATTTCTATAGTAATTAAAATTCCCGAAAATTTGCATATCAATACCAATTTTTTACTCCAAATATTTTATTTTGCAGCAACATCTTGTGATTTAGCAAATAATTCCGCTAATTTGTAACATTCTGACTTTAAAAAAAATTGAGAAACACAAGCACAGAAATGTCACACTTATATTTCGCAAAAGAATTGGCAACGTTTCCTCTAGTAATTACTTATGAAAAAAATTGCAGAGTTTAGCTTGAGTTGAGGTTATAAAATATAAATAACTCGAGATAATCTATTTCTATCTTTTAATTTCAATGAATTTCTTCCCACATATTATATAAATTCTAGAGAATATTGTAAATGAAATTTTTTTCGTTTCAGTAAACGAAATTCAATTTTTTACATTCGACTGTCTCTTCTAAGAGAATATCGTAAATTTACTTATTTCACTTTCCTCTAATTTATTTGATGTTCCATGATACAATGTGTCGTAATATGATGTGTGAAAGAATAACCAGAATATGGATTAAAATAGCGGTGTAAACGGAATGAAGAGTGAAACGGCACTCTCTTGGAATAATTTAATCTGCATAGATTAGATTCTCTTCCTGCTTTTTATGGAAGTTTGTAAAAATTTCTGGCAATCGGAAAAAAACACGTATATACTATACTTGTTCTAGAAAACTCGTAATGTACATTTATGGGGATTGTATATTCTTCATAATTCAAAGATACAGAAATGCAGAAAAATATGCAAAGAATACATAGAAAATATCTTCTTCCGACGAAAATATAAACTTGCGCGAATATCAAACGTGAGGAAAGTATAAATTAATAAAGTTTCACGATTATTTTCAAGGCTGTGTCACTTTGATTGAAACACGTCGTTGCGTAAATAAATCGTTGATGGATGGTGCAAGAAAACTCTCCGAGTGCAAAGCGTTAATACATTCTTCAGATTCTTTCGATTGAAATATTGTATGGCTAACGCCACGCTCGTGAGCGTCCATGTCTTGAGCAAAACCGTCGTTGATCGTATGCCAAGATGAATAAAAGAGATTTCGTACGTAAGAAGAGGAAGAGGAAGAAGAAGAAAAAGAAGAAGAAGAAGAAGAAGAAAGGGAAACAAGTTCGAACACGAATGCTATTTGGGTCATAAAATTCATCAGATTTATAAAGGTGACTACATGAGCATTGCATGCTTCTACGGGACACCGCGTTCGCAAAGTTTCGTGACCAATATCAGCGACAGTCATCGCTTTTGCCAAGCCGAAAGAAAGTTTATAAACACCCTGTGTATAGCATCGGCTACGTGTATTACCGGTGTACAAGTTTATCGGCGAGAGAGAACTAGGAAATCTAACCTATTTCTGGTCTAGATAGGAAAGCCGAGAGTTTCGGATCTATCAACCTCTCTTCTCTCAAATACACCCTTGAGTCAGATGGATTTAAAGATAAGTAGAAAGCGAAGTATCCTTGGGAACGGGAGCTGTATCAAAGTGACGGGGTAAACGATCAGAAAAGTAAGAGAAAAAAAAAGAAAGAAAGAAAGAAAGAAAATCAGGTTAAAGATGAAAGATGAATTTGTAGCGCAAGTAGTAAAACCTATCGAATAATTTCAACGCTAAAACTATCTCGACGGCCAAAGTATAAAATTTGTAGAAAAAGATAGTAAAGTGTAAGAAACATATTCAAGCCAAATCACACTGCTACAAATAGACTTACATACGTACTTCAATAGATTTATATTATCAGAGTGTATCAATAATGAAAATGTTCGAACATTTGTAGGAACACTTTATGAATATTTTATATGTGTCAACATTTATGATTGTACCAACTCTAAAAATAAATACGTACATATATTTTACAAAAAATACAAAAATATTTGAACTACTCATTATATCAATAAATCTCGATATTCAATACGATTTAACGCTTTTATTAGATATTCATACAGTATACACGGTTTCTTTAGTAAATATGTGGTTCGTAATAAATATCTCTCGATTCCTACATTCAAAATTTCAAATTTTACCAATATAATCCTGACAGTCGTGTTTCATTACAACGTTAATGAAATTTAGAAATGTAACACGCGTACTATATATTAGTAAATGAGAATTCTTCATTTTAATTGAATTGAATGAAATAATCTGAAATAATCTCAATAAATTAACTAAATGTTTACTAAATGTTTACAATTACTANCAGTCGTGTTTCATTACAACGTTAATGAAATTTAGAAATGTAACACGCGTACTATATATTAGTAAATGAGAATTCTTCATTTTAATTGAATTGAATGAAATAATCTGAAATAATCTCAATAAATTAACTAAATGTTTACTAAATGTTTACAATTACTAAATATTTACTAAATGTTTACAATTTGAATTTTTCGAACTAGGACAAAAAATAAACCTTTGTTATTTCCTACTTGTCTTCATTTGTTTCGTTTTACACTTAAAACTGTTTCAGCTATCGAAAGTAAAAGGGTAATAAATCGACGTACTATACCCGAAGTGGAAATCAAGTAGTGGTCCATGACTTATCGCACTGAGGGAAATTTGAATATAGAATAGCAATGTCGAATTTACTATGCGTGATATCGTTACTAGCATCGGCAGGGAACAATCTTCCGAAGACGGAGCGCACTTCTCTCTTCGTAGAATATTTTTTTCGATATTGAAACGAGGAAACCGAATGCATAATACATCGATTGAAAATATTTCATAGCCTCTGTACCACCGATACGTCTTACTGTTAACCTAAACGAGCGGCTCCTCCTTCGAATAGAAAATAAAAAAAAAAACGAGATTGATCAATTCTCGCTTTATCGTCGCACTCGTCGTATCGATTATACAACACCTGGCCATTAGAACCGCTTCACGATTTTTATTTTTTTTCTAACATTCTTTGCGAACGTTGCAAAATTTAACAAACTTTCAATGAACTTTTTTCGAACCATACTAGAAATTTAATACTAGAATTAAAAATTAATTACTAGAAACTAGTAATTTTTTAAAAGTTTTCATTAACTGCTTCTTGGTCTTGTTTCGTCTGCGTTTTAGAATTGTACCTCGTTGATGTAGGTGACTGAACTTAGAAAATAAACTAAAGACGATTCTTAATCGATACATTTATTTTTGTACAGACGATAACGATAATGTAATTTGTATCTTTTCGATAATTTTTTAATAATAAATAAATATATATGTTATGTTATATTATTAAATAATTTTATTTAATAANATTTTATATATATATATATATATATATATATATATATATATATATATATATATATATATAAAGATAGAAAATTATTATTGGAAGTAATCATAATAAAATTTAGAGGATAAAACGAATCTCTATTCAGGGATTATTTTTTCAATCATTCCCATAATTAGATTGCGAATATTTATGCTAATATTTGTTCATTTTTATGGAAATATTCCGTTCAATTTAACGGAAAGAATTATTTATAAGAACAGAGATTTATTTCGATCTCTAAACATTCTGTAATATAACAAAATTCTGTATATTTTTCATTTTAAAATAAAATTTCAAGTTTCTTCAATTTCTCTTCTTAACTTTTCCAAAAATATCATTTAAATATATTAAATTATATTCCTTTATATTCCTGTAGTTTCGCACAAGCATGTTACAGTTATATCCATTGTTAGCATAAAAAGATCTGAGTTATCAATGTTTTGTATCTGTTTTGTAATTAGTTTTTAGGCAATAAATATCACGTAACAATGATTATAAAATGTTGACTACTCTATTTTACGAGTATATTATATTATCTTATCATTCTGTCTACTTCCAAATCAGGTAACAATGATTATAATATGCTAACGAAAATATGAATATTCTATAATTACATTATTTTATGTTATTTTGTATTATCCTACATCACTTAAAAATAATCTAATATTAAATAAATGATCTACTAACGAAAGATAATATAGTAATAAATAAATATTCAAATATCAAATAATAGATGGTAAACCAGAAAATGGCAACATTTTGTCACGTTAATATCCCCGAGACACTTCTCGATCTTCCCAACTCAATGTTTATTAGATTTTTGTTTCGGTATTAGAAAACGAGTCACCGACTCTTCACACGGATATTGACTTTCTAACAAAAGCAGTCTTCCGATAGAACGTCAACTACACGCCAAACTTCTTTCGCTTTCTCCCGCGCTAGCCAACCCCTTTTTTATTTTATTCTCGTTACCTGTTCTCTCTTCCTTCCTTCCTTCCTTCCTTCCTTTCTTTCTGTCTATCCAACCTGAGCTCATCGCCACTCGCTCTTTCTTTCTCTCTCCTTTACTTCTTCTAGTTTCTTTCCTTTCGTTCCATTCGCCTTGGATCATTCTCCCTCCTTTATCTTTATTCATGTTCGTTTCTTTTCATGATTCGCGCCTCTGCCACTTCCTGCCGCGCTACAAACCCTTTGTCATTCTTTTTCTAACCCTTTTGTTTCTCCTCGTGT
>NIPQ01038529.1:0-11191 GCA_002806875.1 Lepidotrigona ventralis hoosana | reverse complement strand
GTGTGTGTGTGTGTGTGTGTGTGTGTACAGGAAGCTGTGCAACGGGATCAGCCACGTTCTTGGAAGTTCGAGGTCGCTGTTATATGCCACTAAAGTGGCATCAAAACATTCCAACAATTCGCATAGCCAGACCGAATGCAGATTAAGATCGACGGGGAACGAGTTGGCTTTTAGAAACTAGCAAATATTCCAATGAATTCCGTTTAAACGAATCAGAATTACTACATCGTTCTCGAATTATCTTAATCGCATCTTGTATCTCTTCCACCTTATTCTCTTGCTATCTCTATTTCTCTATCTTTCTCTATCTTAACTTGTACTAAATTATCACAAACTATAATTGTATTATTATACTAAAATTATTATGTACTATATTGTAATCTAAACACCTGTAATCTATATATATCTAAAATTAATAATATTAATTATTATATTATTGTATCGTATTGAAACATTCATTGTTTCTAAATGACTATTTAATATACGTATAATATTATCTTTCGATTCAATTAAAGGATTTCTAAATTTCATTTTGTACATTTATTAATCCTAATTATTAATTTATTTTTTTTTTTAGTTATTCTTATTGTTTCATGTATCGTTAGTACCATTTACTAAATATTCTGCATATTTCTTCTTTTTTTCGATTTCTTTCTGATTTCAAATCTTCTTTCTTCTTTCAAATTTCAACTCTGAAATTTCCATTATTTCTAAATAATTATTCAACGTGTGTCTAATATTATCCCTGGACGAACGACGAATTTCTAAATTTCATTTGCATTCACACAATTATTAATCGAGATCCCAATCTTTCGAGTATAATAATTTCTGCAAATTCCCATTGAAAACAAATCGAAGTGAACTTGCCTTCATTAACTCTGTAACTATAGAGACCTTTGGTCAAGAAATAACCTGGTCAACGCGATGAATTCGTCTAGCGAGAAATGAAATTTCCTGCCGGCTATCGTCAAACTTCCCTTTTGAGCCGCGAGAAATCAGGAAAAAGGAGAGAGAGAGAAAAGACGCCACGCGCCAGTTCAGATATAATTACGTTCGGTTCGTAAATGTTCGAATTACTTCCCGTCGAAATGAATTTCATCGAGCAGCCGCCTTTCAATTCTCCGAGCGATATTGTATTTCAGCAAGAAACCTGACGCGTAAATCTTGAGGAGGCGAGCGAGCAATGGAAATTTATCTCGCGCCTCCGATGCAGAGCGGCCGACCGATCGATCGATCGATCGATCGATCGTGCCCCGAACATTAGACGGCCGGCTGTTTCAGGATTTATTGAACTTTAGCCCCGGTATCCTTCGTCATTACCATTTAAGCCATTTATCCAACTTTGTTGCGCTGTATTCAATCAGGAACAAGATTCTCCACGGACAGGGAGGGGGGAGGTGGCGTCCGGCGCGCACATACACACGATCGTTATACCGGTATACGACAAACTCTGAAATTGTATCGGCGTTATACCTCCCGGATGAAGCACGAAATCGGAGCTTTCGCACGCGCTCCGTGTTTTCGGTGAAGTTTGAATCTAGTTAAAAATTATATAATCAGTTTCATTCGTCTATTTACGACGCTGGCCAAAGCAGTTCCTTGTCTCCCTGATGTGACTGTTCACGATCGGTTTAAAGGGTGTCACGTGCACTCGAGAAAGTCAGTGAAAATTGAATTTCCAAAAAATTGCACGTTCTATTACTCATCTGGAATCAGCGGTTTCTCTTGATCAGGCTTTTCATTTATTTCATAAACCCCTACTCCTCTTATTCTTCAAAAATTTTCGCATAAATCAAAACTCTGTAACTTTGTTTTTCTCGAACGCGTGTAAAAACGTCAAAGATCTTTGTTTTCAGTTTTTCCCTGCCATTTTATTATACTCTGAATATCGAGGTTAGATGAATCCTTGAATTTTCGTCGTTTAACTCAACGTTCAATAAAACGATGAAAAAAGAAAAAAATCGTACGAGGAGACTTCAATCTTCGGAACGACAGTGAACCTAGTTAGAAGAAACAATTTTCGACGTTTAAATAATTTGAAATAATGTTAAAACGCAATCACGATATGTATGTCGACGATGTACAGCTCGTAAATATAAATGGACCTTTAATTTGAAATTGTGTTGCGTAGTTTCTGGCCAGCGAATTAGGATCGCTCGGAATTTTCAATGTTTTAAATCGAACGGGACTGAACGGAATTTAATTACTTTGTTAAATATTACAATGCAACATATTAATAATTTATGTATTACTGTACAGTAATTATACTGCAATTACTACATCTGTTATTTGTTGTTATTAAATATTTATGGGGCGAGAGAGACAGAATTCTCGTAATAAATAAACTGGCGGATTTTTTATACATTTGTTAAGAAATTTGCACAGCAAGTGTAATAATATTATTACTAATTTATAATTTACAGTCGTTTTCATGATAATTGGTGTACAAAACAATTCTCCATCGAGATTCTACATTTTCAATTTCTGTTCTCGAAAATATCAATTTCTATAAAAATCTACAATCTAGTGACAAGTCTATACGATATATCTTACTTACAATTAGTATAAGAGATCGAGAGAATGAGCTACTTGAATTTTCAAAAATGTTATTGGAGCTTGAGTTGGGGAAAAAGGCAGACACCACTATTGCGTACAATAATATATGTATAATGTATCTACAACGTTGTATGCACTTCTGCATACACAATGTGCATTTACGTGTGTACTCCAACAGTTAACGAAATTATTATTAAACTGCATTCAGAGCCTGCAGTTCCCCTAAAAGGATTTAACATCTACAATCTTTCCATTTACTACTTCTTTCACTTCTGATATTTTCGCAAATTACTCTCGTTCGTCGGAAATGTATCTACTTATTTCTAAGTTATTCTCGTTTGTCAGAAATTTATTTGTTTATTCTCTTCTCCCTTCTTTTTTCTTTGCAATAATTCGTACAAGAGAGAGAGAGAGAGAGAGAGAGAGATAACGGCTAACAATAACGCTCTTCTTTTTCTTTACGGCAACAGACAAACGAGAAAACTTCAGGCCAGCGAAGCTTAAACTTTGCTAACTTTATTACAGCGAACTTCGCGGAGTGGAAAACGTCGCGGCGGTAGTTGCGTCTTACTTAGCATTGCATGCTGATTGCCGGAAGAATGAGCCTCCCCCTGTCGTAAATTTTGAAACGCGCTTGCTAATAACAATTTAGTCGAGGGGAGGAGGAGGGACAAGCGCCGGAACGGGACACTAGCCGATTCGCCTTCCGGTTCGTATCGAGTCGCGACAATTAGAGCGGACGCTATTCCAACGCTTCTAACGCGTTGGTCCTTACTTTCGCGTTTAATACTCAACTGTGGAGGGAATTCTCGTTTTACTTTCCGTCAGAGGAGCGAAATTTTGGTACAACAGCTTGAGATAATTGCTGAATGCCATCCCTGCTGCTAATTAACAAATTTATTATTTTTAAATTAAATGAAAAGAAGCTCGCATTGATAAATCGTCCGTCAAATATTTCGAATTGAATTTCATTATACCGATTAACTGATATTTAATTAATTGATATAATTGACATTTTTAATACGACTTTCCCGCCGCATTGTCCTTTGTATTATATCTCGAAGCAATGCCGGCTATTTAATTTCGTACCAATTAAACGTACGCAATTGAATATGGTCAAAAAATTTACACACAGTCAGTGATGTAGGGAAAAATTCATAAAAATTCACGGTTCGGAGCAATTAGTTTGTAATTTTACCTCCCTGTGCGAAAGAAGAAAACTGAAATTGCCCTGGCGAATGACACGCAAAGGCCATCGACGGAGCAGCATTAATGAGGAGCACGTTAATTCTTGTATCATTATTATTCCCAAGCGTAAAGGAATTTCCCTCTTCGAACTCGAAAAAAAATTACCTTTGAACATTTTACCCCTGGATAGTTTAACAAACTGGGAAATAATACTTATTAATGTTCGTAATTAACAATAAAAATGCAAGTAATTCTCAAATTGTTTCTCAACTTCTGCTTGAAATTTGGCTATTATTAGCCAGCGAGCAACATTCGTACAAGTCATCTATATCTCTTTCGAGAGAGATTTGTGATTTAATGATTATTCGCGGAAATAAAATTCCAAGTTACCAAAGTTTGCTCTGCCACGATCCAAATATGGTATAATTTTTAGATTAAGAATTTCTGTCCAACAGATCGACAATTAAATGATTCACCTGCCTCTCTTGAAAGGCAAACACTTTTATGACTAAAAAGTGCCAATGAATTCCAGTTAGGACGACAGATTGTCAAAGCTAATTGTACGGCGTTTCGTCGCCGTTGGAACCACAATCGAGCGAGAGAAAAGCCGAAGAAAATGGGCAACATCAAAGAGCCCGGCTTTCGTAGCGAAAGGGTTGAAAGAACAATGGACCGGCATCTTTCAAGTAAAAATACGACGTGTTTAAACGCCACGAGAGGAGAGAGAACGGCATCCAACGCGCTAATGTAATGAAACAGGAAGAACACACAGGGCAATCGGTTGAAGATTCTCGCTGCTTTAATTTTCGCTCAGCAATGAGCCCCGAGCTCATCGTATCTCCTTCACCTCTTCATGCTTAATTAATTCTGCAAAATAAAACAACGCTCTTCGAGCTATTCAGTTTCGGGAACAAGTGCAATTTTCCTATGGGAACTGCCATTTAATTACTCCTAATGGTCTAATGAGTATCTATACTTTTCTTCTTAGAAATATTTTTAACCCTTATATTCGGAAATTAGACACTGTTCTCCATTTTTGTTATATATTTATTAGAAGTTTATCCTTCGATGGATTAAAAGTCCCAAGAATTTAGTATTTAATATTCTCTTCTAATACGAATATAATATGTTTAATTCGAATATATAGAATGATCAATCGTTATCGTGTGATAAACTTGGGTGTCGAAACTTAAAAGATCTTCTAAATTTGAATTAAAGAATCTGAAAGTTAATCAATTAAAAACTTGTTGAATTATTCCTTCCTCTGCAAAAATCTCGAAAGGAAATTAATAAGAGGATACGAAACCTTCATAGCATAATCTTTAATGATTAATATAGTCTTTACCAAATATAAAATTCGTTCAATACTAGAAACTCAACAACTAAGTTATTCCTCTTTCTACAAAAGTCTTGAAAGAAAACTAACGATACGGAATCTCAACAACAAACTTTAATAATTAATGTACACAGGTACTTCATCAAATATAAAATTCGTTAAAAACTCGACAACTAAGTTATTTTTCTCTCTACAAAAGTTTCGAGAGAAAATTAATGAAACGATACGAAATCTCAATAATAATTAATATATTCGGACCACAGGTATCAATTACAAAGTTTGCTCAACACTAAAACCTTAACAACAAATTTATTCCTCTGTTCACAAAAATCTTGAGAGAAAATTACTGAAACAATAATTAATATACCTCGAACCACATCTGATTCTTGATCAAATCTAAAAATTCCTTCGACGCTAAAAATTCGACAATCAAGCTACTATGAAAAATACTATCAAACAGCCTCGAACGACCCTGGAAACTTGATTGCACGCTCGGATCGCGAATTCTTCATCAAATTTGTCTCCGATAATGTCCTCTCCAAGATACATCGAACACGTATTTTAATTTGCACGCCGTTTTACGTGCAACTGACCATCGATAAAGAAACACGGGGCTTTAACACGCGAATGCGCGGCCGATCGCGTCGCCGGATAATTTTAATGGATTGCAGGTCGAGTGAAATTGCATGGGCGGTTCGTGGCGTCGTCGGCGGCTATAATTATCATCGGCTGACTATCAGGCCTTCTGTCATTTACAGTAAATTTACATTTCCCATTGATAGAGGCGACTTTGACGGGCGGAACGCAGAGCGTGCTGCCAGCGACACCCGACATCCGTTTCAAACGTTATCGTCGCGTTTCCGAAAGGGTTGAACGCGTCAGCCTGAGCGCCACTACTCATTTCAAACCGTTAACTTCGCGATTTTTCATCGTGTTTAAATCCTGCATCGTTCCTCCAGTTCTTTTTTAGAAAAAAATAAAAGAAGAGTTCTTTTTTCTTTTTTTTTTTCTAATAAAATTCAGAAGAGATTAAGTTTTGTTTTAGACGAAAGATCGTATATTGCTGAAAGAGATGTACATCGACGTCTATCATATTAATTTCCTTCTTAATTGTAGAAAATTTTTAATATATCGCGTGTTAACATTGTGCTATCTTCTGTTTTAATTTGAAAAAATATATATATTCCGTAGAATTTTTAAAGAAACGATGATTTAAAAAACACATTCTTTTCAGTTAATTTCAATTACTAAATTTCAGTTTTTAATTATGAAAAAGGATCCCTTCAATATTTTTCTATTATCATAACTTCTATCCTGTAATTTATTATATCGTGATAAATCATTTGTCAATTATTATATCATACTTAGTTCTCAGTGAGTTAAAGAAAAAAACATGTTTGTCCTACTTTTAGCTCTTTCGTTCACGTATCTGTGAAGGTTTTTCCCTTCGTTATCACGTCACATTTTTATTAATTATTTTCTAATCAATTCTCGTCATTTGCTTGGCTCGAGAAGGTTAAGATTTCCAGTATCAGATCCAGTTCCAAATGTCAGATTTCCTTTACGAAGTTCGTTCTGCTCCTATTTCATTTCAGTCAATTTGCTTCTCGAAATATTCTTCTAAAAGTTCTGCGAAATTTTTTGTCAGGTCCCGCTATTTCTCAAACGATAAAAAGTTTTCGTCCTATTTGGGATACAGTCAGATTAAACCCTGAAATTTCTCTCCTCTATGCAAAAATTTCTTCTCTGTGCTGCACGTTTTTGTATCCTATTTTCAACAGAAAGAGTCAACTCCCTCCCCCTGCGCCCCTATCGCCTCTCATTAAATTACTTCAATTTTTCGCCAGCGTCCATGAGATTTAAAATATATTTAGACCGGACTTTTCGGCACATTCTCTCCGCATACGCGAATCACATTTTTCCTTTTTGCAACGAGGATTGTTCAACGTTCATTTCACTTGCCGATTCATTCCCCGACACTTTCTGCTAAATTAGTTTAATGAACCATAATAATTTAATGAGAAATTATGATCATTACTCGTGTAATTAGAGCAATTACAGCAGCACGTTGATTACAATTTTATCCGTGATTGTCATCAGAAATGTTTCGTTCTCTCTCTATTTCTTCTTTATTTTTTAACGAATTCACCTTCACAAGAGGAGTTTGTTAAAGTGACGGCGCTGGTTGAGATTAACGACGAACTTTTTCACGAATAATTTTCGAAAAAAAAAGAAAAAAGAAAGAAAAGAAATCACGTCTTTTCTCCGAAAGTGCGGCATAAATTTTAATCAAATGGAAATTAAATTTCGATAAATATGAACTGCTGTTTGATATTACACTGCGTTATCGCGATACAGCCCCCCCCCCCCTTTATCGGTGTGTCACGTAATAAGTTGCGCACATTTTTCAATGTCCACCGACCGGGAAGATAACGACAAGTTATTGCATAAAAAGGATAATCTCGATGTAAATTTCTCTCTCGTGATTTATGTATTTACAATTAACAGGCTACTAGATTTGTTTCGCAGTCTCTATCTCTGGTTCGTTCGGAGAAAAATATTTTTACTTTAACAAGCTAGAGAATAATTTTATGTATTCTCGCAAGAAGTAGTTATTTTCTGTATTTTATGTATCTAACGTTACATGTTCGTCATTTTATTTCTAACAATTCAGATTAAAATCATTGAAATTGTATACGAAGGAGGAAATCCACAGCTTTAAGATGGTGTAAAAGATTAAATTACTTACTAGTTAGTTACTAGATTAAACTAGTTACTAGAGAAACAAGAATTTAAAAAATTTTAAAAATATACCATCTACTATAATTTTAAATATATACCATCTATTATAATTTTATATACCATCTAATATATACCATCTATTATTTTTATATACCATCTAATATATACCACTAGATTAAACTAGTTACTAGAGAAACAAGAATTAAAAAAATTTTTAAAATATACCATCTATTATAATTTTATATACCATCTAATATATACCATCTATTATTTTTATATACCATCTATTATAATTTTAAATATATACCATCTATATGTTCTCTAATAAAGAAATAGGGTTGTTTGGAAGACTGATCTCTCATTTATATGACACTGTGGTTAATTTTGAAAAAGATTTTTGCATTGAAAAAGACGTAGAAATATAACCAGTAAATACACAAATTAAAAAATGACACGAATGAATCTTCAATATTCTCGAGTTATTTTATTTTATTTATTATATTGTTAAAAATGTTCACGTTCTGTGCTATTTATCATTATACGGCCGTACAGATTTTTATTGGAGAAGCTACTAATCTCCAAGTTTCATTCCTTTCGAGAAAATGAAATATTCCCAGATCGCCCGATACTTTGTTCAAACGATCCGAGGCCTCTCGCCATCAATAAATCAGTAGCCAAACCTCCCCCATTTACATCAAACATCAAGCTGCACTCATCACTCCACAATCACTCTTCCGACCCCTGTGCCTTATCTACTTACCGAAATCCCATCATCTCTTCTATCCCCCATCAACAGAGGGAAAAAATCGACAAAATCAATCCCCATTTCTCATCGAATAATCTCCCGCAATTTGCCAACGATCCGGTCATTTGATCAAGAACTGCGATTGCTAGATCCGCGGTCACGATATCTTCTGTCCAATCGTCGTCACGGAAGATTTCGTTTAGTGGTGGAAAAGGAGAGGAAATGAAAATGAAACTGAGAGTATTCGGCGAAAGTCGATTTGTCATTATTTTCAGTTATTTTTCAATTTATTTATTTTTCTTTCTCTTTTAACTTCCTTTCGGCTTGATGCAAGCTGCATCGAAATTTAATTAACTGACGTTGACACTTTTTCGATTTGTTTAATTATCACTTGATATCATGATGAATTAGATTTACTTAATTTTATTTGATTCAATTTTTATCACGAATGATGCAAAGCGTAAGGTAAAGTGAAATATTCCGAATATTTATAATATATATTGGAATTTCTTACGTGAAATTTGCCGATCTTTTTAAATTATTAGATTTGGTAGTGGCACAATCATTCTGTGATATTTTAACTTTATATTTTTACCGATTCGAGGATTTACGAGTAATTGCTCGTGGAAAATGTGCGCAAAATTTTATCAATTCTTCGTCTATTTTGCTATTTTATGCTGTTATTTTCATCTAATTTTACACAGATAAAAAAACAATGCACTCAATAATGAACAATTTGTCATTCAACATTACAAATCTGTAACTATCTCAGAATCACGATATCTATCTTACCAAAATACATAATTATAATTAATGAAGGTGTGCGAGAAATTTGGAAATTATCAGGAACCGAATTTCAAGATTCCAGAAAATATCGAAATAATCGATAATTCTCAATCTCTGGAAAGAGTCGTGAAATTTCCAAAGATCCTCGAAAATTAAAATTCTCTAGAGTTTCGGAAACCTCCACGATTCAATTCAGATGTTTTCAAATGTTGAATTTCGGCTCTTTCAAGGAACTCTAAGATTATACCGAGAATCCCGACATTTTCGTGAATTTTGGAAATCCCAGAGACTCGACTGAGACTCGAAGATTTTTGCTCTGAACCCGGAAACCTTTAAAAATCGAAAATCCCACCATTTTCGGGAATCCGGAGATTAATCCCCCCCTTCCCCACGTAAAAATCAACCCTCTCACATCGCAGACATCCCACTTTCACTCAGGTATCTACAAGAAAAAAAAGAGAAAGAGGACTGCGAGGCTGGCAACGTTTCGTTTGAATGACACGCGTCGTTGTTTACGTCGTTTGCGGTGGAATCGGAAGTCGCGCGATCGAACCCTGCCGGAATCTATACCTCTCTCTCTCTCTCTCTCTCTCTCTCTCTCTCTGTGTCGCTGGTCTCCCTTCGAGGGGGTTGGTCGAACGTGGAGGAGCGTGGCTGGTTACGCGGTGCAGCCGCGACAGGATGAAATATGAGAATTAGATCCAGCCTTGGCCAATTTATTCCGCGATGGCCGACTACCAGCGACATCCACGGCGCGGAGGTATTCCTGGTGATCTACCGAGGCGTGTGGGCTGGTCCAACCCCGAGGTTTATGCGTTTCACAGAAGGAAGTTTCGAGTCGTGTTGGTCCGTGATCGGGGTTAATTGATCGGTCAAAGATACTGCCACGATGTATCTTGTTTATTGTATCGTCTTTATGCGTCTGGGTATTCCGGCTGATTTGTGGTAACAGCGCGGCGAATGTTGGTGAAACATGCGGATCAATGATGCTGATCGAAATTTTGCGCGCTCGCCATCGGACAGTTACGAGATACAATTTTGGAATTGACGAAACGAAACGAAGGATTCGAACGAATATTAAATTTTCAAGGCGAGGTGATTTGTGTATCTTTGGTCGAAAGTTTGAAGCACTCTTTGTTTTTTTTTTTAAATAGAACAAACTCTTTAATACATTGTTCTAAGACACGAGTATGTGCATATTAGAATTACAACTTTGAGTATGATTAATTGAAATTGATTTGAAATGTTTAGATTAACTAGATATTGCGATTAGAATAAAATGGTAAAATATTGTAATATTTTCAATTATATATTTAACTGATTATATTTAGAATTACAACTTTGAGTATGATTAATTGAAATTGATTTGAAATGTTTAGATTAACTAGATATTGCGATTAGAATAAAATGGTAAAATATTGTAATATTTTCAATTATATATTTAACTGATTATAGTTGAATTTGGAGCACTCTTTATTTAAAATCTTACAAAATCTTTAATATATTATTCTGAGGCACAAGCCTACATTAAAGTTACAACTTTGATCTCTAAATGTGATTAGTTAAAACTGATTTGAAGAGTTCAAAATCTTTAATATATTATTCTGAGGCACAAGCCTACATTAAAGTTACAACTTTGATCTCTAAATGTGATTAGTTAAAACTGATTTGAAGAGTTGATACGATTAATTAAATATTACAAGAATATGGAAATTTAATTCTTCTAAGACACGAGTATGTATATATTAGAATTACAACTTTGAATATGATTAATTGAAATTGATTTGGAATGTTTAAATTAACTAGATATTGCGATTAGAATAAAATGGTAAAATACT
>NIPQ01038519.1:0-11170 GCA_002806875.1 Lepidotrigona ventralis hoosana | reverse complement strand
GCGAGTTGAAGCATCATAACAAAAGTATGATAAAGACACCAACATGCTATGGCGTTCATTGTAGACAAAATTTATCTTGATTTTTGTATAATTAATTGTAAACTTTCGCTTTCGATCTCGATTATAAATAAACTTATCCAGTATAGTTGTAGAATCATATAAATAGTAAGTGTACACATTACATATAAGCGATAACGTAGAGTTGTTCATGATAGTGTTTGGAAATTAAATTTCCGATGTTCGGAAAATTGTCGATATTTGAAATATTATAATTTCGCAAAAAGAAATCACAACAATCAACCTGGGTTCGATTTGAGATTTGAACTCTCTTCAAACCTTATTGTTCATTTTATTCTAACAATAAGATACTTTTATAGAGTGCAGCCGGAAAGTGAAGACACACCTTTCTTCCCGAAAATGCTATAAATTGTTATAGTATGTATGTAATATTGTTCTCTTCAAACCTTATTGTTCATTTTATTCTAACAATAAGATACTTTTATAGAGTGCAGCCGGAAAGTGAAGACACACCTTTCTTCCCGAAAATGCTATAAATTGTTATAGTATGTATGTAATATTGAAAAATATTTCCTTTACTAGATTTTGCTCATAGTTTTAAAAATTGAAGTTTTCCCTTTACAACGATTCCTCAAAATTTGTTATATAATACTTTTTCACCAATTTGTTGAACCTTGGATATTAGGCGAAAACAAAATATTACGATCTCTTGAGCTTTTATCATCTAATTCTAACATTTGAAGTTGTTTTATACAGGACATCTTAGATTTTTTTGTAAACTTTTGCCAAGGTATTCTAAGATAAAGTATAAAAGAAAATATTAAACATGACTTCTAAATGCTTTGTCAAAAAGTTATAACAAAAATTTAAAATGGTACCAAATTTTTGTGATATAATGTCATTGATATTTTTTACGCTTATACATCCAACTGAGGTGGTAAATTTGGCAGTTAAAAATAAGAACTATTATAATATTATAATCGAAACTAAGAATATTATAATACATATTGATTATCTATATCGACACATAATGTCAAATAAGAAACTTTTTTTTGTTATAACTTTTTAACAAACCATTTAAGAATCTATGTTTGTGAACTAGTAAATATTACCACTTTAAATATCTTGTCTGCTTTTAGAGATGTGAAAGAACTTTGTTAACGATAATTGTTCAATACAATAAGAAACATAATACGAAAATAATGATTTTTTTGAAGATAGGGGAGTTTTAGAGATATTTTTTTTTTATGGAACGATATATTTTTTTATCCATAAATCGATACAACTCGGTATTCTCTATAAAAAAAAAAATTTAACCTATGTATTATTGGTTTAGATTAGTAGATATACTTAGATAACTTTGATTTTGTAAAATTTATGCATATGAACGAAAAAATACTTCTTTCTTTTATACGATAAATTTTGAAAAATCAGAGTTAAAATATCTCTCAAAGTTAAATATCTCTCAAACTAACAATTTTTTGACATACATAGGTTCTTAGTTCTTTTATAGAGCATATCGAGTTGTATATCGATTAATACATGTTAAAATATATGATTTCATTGAAAAATATAGAGGTGAAATTTCTGAAACTTATGTTTCAATTATAGAAAAATTATTACTGCCATACTGACGATTCCTCTGTACTGAACAACTTTCATTAACAAAATTTTTGTATATATTCAAAAACAACGGAGATATTTAAGATGAACATTATTAATTTATAAATTATTAAATTTAACATTGTACATTGAACATTATAAATTATTAATTTGTTCTATATAATAAATATTTTTTCTTACTTTTCGTCATAAAATACATTGATAAAGTTTTAAATTAGAATTAATTAATAAAAAGTCTTATTTAATAAAATTTGGAGAAGAATTAATTGATACTAGAAGTATCGACGACTAAATAAAATTTGTGATCGAGAAATTAAAGTATAAAGAACAAAAAGAAATTTATAATACAACAAAGAACGCAAACTTTTATTCATACATTTTACTAAAAACAGTGTTTTTAATCCTGTGATTGGAGTTTGTGATATTCTAGGTAATTATTCTGGTTGTGCCCTTCCAAAATAAATTCTCAAATAATAAAAAATATTTCTCCGTTCAAACAATACTGCTGAATTTACTACCAATGCACTTTAGAAGGAGAAATTATTTGCTTCAAAGTTTAAGCATTATCTGTAATAAACTGTAATTTCATTTATGTAACTCTCTCAATTATGTTATTTCAAATTAATACTTTTTTTTCGGACTAATGAGATTATTTCAGTGGAAATAAATAAAGTTAATTGTACAAAGAAAATCATTCTCATTATAACGTTGGTAAAAAAATTAAATAGGCATTACCATAAACAAAATAGTTCTATTTTCTGATACAATAAACATTATTATAATACAATGGAGTCTCCCATATTCCAATTAATAGTGTTTCACAAAATTCGAATAACGACCATATTTTTTATATTATATAATTTTCATTTTATCAATTATACCTTTTATATTAATTATATATTTTTTTATTACAATTTTATATTATCGAATACTTATTTTAATAGTTATAAGAATGTTATAAGATTTTTTCTGGATATTAAAATGTTTAACTTTTTAATATAAATAGCTACGTCTTTGTATTAGCATAATGGATTATCAGCTGACCACGTACGTATGCAAAGTTCATTTGCAAAAATAATTTATATGCCGAAACGTATGCAATATGCAAAACATTGATAATAACATTTTAATAGTCTTAGAATTTTTCAATAAATTAATATCTTTATATGCATTGACATATATATATATATATATATACACATATATATATAAAATGTATATATATATATATATACATTTTATATATTACATAATTATATATTACATAATTATATATATATATATAATTATGTAATAATATTTATGTAATTGCAACCTTGAAATGTTTTGTGCAAATTAGTTTCTATATAAAGACAGATAGTTTCTCTCACAGACAGTGAGTTACTAAACTTATTGAACTTGCTTGCGGATAGAAAAATTCTTGTCTGAAATAATTTGTTGAGATCTAATATCTAGTTATTTATCTAAGTTATTTATTTATCATATTTTAATGTTGTTAAGAGGCGGATTCGCGGATACAAAGGTCGTCTCCGTTCGGTCTACTTTCTTTACGGACATGTTGGTAAGGATAATTAGTGCTGTATTTTCTTGGACTTCGACGTAAGTTTCGTGATCGACTAATATGCGTGATTAATTAAGTCATGAGGTTTGATTCTGATGTGACTTACTTACGTTCACCGTGGCGCAATCGAACTGACGGGCAAGAATACTGAGGAACTGTTAGAAAATAACTATCGAGACGTGTCGAGTGAATGCTTATATATCTCGGAAAGTGCGTTCAAGCTTGCTCAATGAATCTGAATTTCTTTATCAAGTAAGTCAGGCATGCCTTCCGAGGAGACCTTGATTCTAAACTAGAACGGTAGTAAGTCTAACGAAGTTACCTAAATTACGGTACAATTTATGATGAGTAAAAACTTATATTACGGTACTATTGTGTCTAGGTGATGATTGCGAGCATTTTGTTCCAATTAAAAATTGTCCTTCGTAAGCTTCGCAAGATTCAGCATTTCTTGGAATATCGAATAAATAATAAATTGAAAATATGTTCGTTGGGAATACTTCTTACACCTTCGTGCCGTGTAACAAATGTTTTGAAAAAAACTTTTTCTTTATGAAATTTTTATTTTACAAATTCTAAAATATGTGTTCTATAAGAATAGTGTTGAAAATAGTACACATTTAACATTTTTTTCCTTAAAAATTTGATAAGAACGAATATTTTCTTTAACATATCAGGGTCTGAATAATAATGGTGCGTGACACAAGCTTTTATGAAAAAATAAAAAGACAGTATTGATTATAATTTGAGGCTTCATTTTCGACAAAATTAGGCTTGAAAATTTATCAAGTATACGTGCACTAAACAATTTTTAATAAAATATATAAATTCAAAATCTATTTTTGTTGATAATGAAACATCAAATAATAAAATTTTCTATACTTTCCATTTATTTCTGCACATTGAATATCAATTTACGATTATAATGTCGTTTTTCCTTCTTAATTAGAAACCGACCGCAATAATTCACCCGACGTGGGTGAAGGGTCGTGACGCCGTCACTCTGGCTTCCGGGTGATTGCCTATGATGTAGTTGACTGATGGTAGTTGAGCTCGGCAGCAACGATCTTCTTATGACGTTCCACACCTGACTTCAGCCATCAATAGGCCAGTATGTTCTTCGAACCACATAAAGCTTGCACGTCGGCATGTAGTTCGAGATGTTCCTGTTCTATGATTAAGACGGTTACTTCTGATTTAGGCAAGATGAGTCCGTGTCGTTGTGAAAGTGGTAGGACAAAATGTTTCAACCTACCTTAGACTCGTAATAAACCTTTCAAAACGAAATAGCCTCCCTGTCGCAAAACCCAAATGCTCCACTCAATAGCAAATTACAAAAAATTACAAAAAATTCCTCGACAAGGAACGGATTCATTTTTTGTAATTTGCTATTGAGTGGAGTATTTGGGTTTTGCGACAGAGAAGCTATTTTGTCTTGAAAGGACAAACGCTGAATCATTCTGATGGTGGAGTTGGGTGCGTATTGAAGTTCAGTCACTGTTAGAGTTAGAGGTCCCTGGTTGCGATGCTTTCATCAACGACTGTAGGCAATGACACGAACTAGCTTCCCCCACGATGAATATTTTTTTATGATAGTTGCGTCGATGGATGTCGTGGTCAAACAAATAGCTACTTTGTAAAACATGTTCTGGGGTGTTGCCGTCCAAGTTGCTATTGGGGTTCCTTCTTGGTGAACCAATCAGGCCCATTCTGCCAACTGGAGAGTCGTAGAAACTCCGTCGGGGACTGATCTCGCGAGATCAGATCGGCTGGATTTTCTGCCATTTCAACATGTTGCTACTCTGCTCCGTTTGTGAGGTGTTGAATCTCTGCGACGCGATTCGCAACAAATGTTTGGAGTGTATGTGGGGATCAATTAATCCAGTGAAATACGGCAGTGCTGTCTGTCCACAAAAATGTCCTTTTAATGTTAATACATCAAACCTGTTTAACTGTGGCTAGTGTCGCAGGGAGTATCGCGTTTTAACTGAGTATTGTATAAGATCCTGTGCAACGTCCCACTGTCGACAATTCCCAGTATCTTCAACTTGGACGAATCCCCCAAGTACATCTTCTCGTTGATTGCTTCTTGTGGTAGATCACGTAACAAATGCGGATCATTGGATGTTCACCTTATGTTCAAGCCAGCAGTTTTGAGAATCTATGTGAGTTTTCGTAAAGCGAATGCCTCCTCTTGTGTTGGAACGTCAGTGAGAGCATAGAAGTCCCGTTGCAGCGACCTTAGGAAAATGGTGTCCTTCATCTTGTGCCAGTTCAGACACAGGATCGCCAGATAAGGAGCTACGGAAAGCCCGAAGGTGACGGTATTGAGTTAGTACTCTTTGAGCCGTCCGTTAATGTCGTGACATAGGATGCTTTGATATTATCTGTCCTTTTCGCGTATGAGAAATTGCCTATCTTCTCCATATCACCAGTAAAGACGTACTGATGGGTTATCGAAGAAGCATATGCAGTAGCTCGTTCGAGTTTTGGTCCCCTGTGTAATACTTTACTGAGTGATACTCTAGAGCTGGTGACGGCTGACTCATCGAAGACAATCCTTAGTTTGATTGTCGAACTGGAGCTTTTTATTACTTCATGATGTGGGAGAAAACATCCTTGTTTTGATGGTTGCTTAGTTTCGGATAGATGTCCGAGATCTAAGTATTTCTGTAAAACAGCATGATATTACTGTTTTAAGCCAGGATCCCTTTGTAGCCTTCTTTCTAAGGAAAGCAGCCTCTTTTCAGCCTGTGCTCTAGATTCGCCGAGTTTCTTGTTGTTGAACGACATATCTTCCTTCGGAATAGCATGTCGTATGGGTGCGAAAGTGTTCGCCACGTCGTATTCCAATAGTCTATGTATCTGTGGCTCTTCCTTGATTTCCCAGAAGCGAGTAAGGTCGACTTGTAGAGCGGTTATGGAGTGGCACATGGTTGCGTGAGTCGCACTAGTGGTCTCCTCGATGACCCATCCGAACCTGGTTTTTTGCAAATACAGATTTGGACCGTCGAGAGGAAACAGGTTAATCTGTCCAATGCAAAGTATTGAGAGAACTGCCCCGGCACCTAGGAGCATCTCGATTGGTGCAGGTCGATGGAAAGTTGGATCGGCTAGTTTAATGTTCCTTGGTATTTTGATTTTTGATCAATTTATCTACTGTTCGGGTATGAGTGACGAAATGCTGGGAACTATTAAAAATGTGAGTGTCCATGAACTATTGCGAGATTTGATTATTGCTTTGAGGGTGGCTCTTGCGATCGTGGCCGTTGTGGCCGCCAATGGGGATATGACATCTTCGTTGCTGGATTCCGAGCTACTTCGCGAAGCCCTTGGAAATAAGTTTGTTGTTGCACATGTGTCTATCAATGTCCGACCGCTTGGGAGTGTTTGTTTAACACATTGACTCTTGCGGTCACTAACAACTCGGACATGATAGTATTAGCAACGAATATTTTCTTCTGCTTCCCCATTCGGCCATTTCGCAGTGTTCTCACTCTTGGATTTTGACTTACTGGTTTCTGTTGCTTCTCCGGGCATGTGTGATGTTGTCGGTGGCAAACTCGACATGAACCTGATTGGGATTGCTCGATTGTGTGACAATTACTGCAAATTGGTGCCTCTTGGACGATGATGATGCGCTCAGAGACTCCCTTTTCTTTGAACCTTTAGCATGCCCAGACTCCGTGTGTGCCCTCGCAGACCGGGCACTGCGGTTGTTTTTTGGTCACGAATGCACCTTGTCGCGTTCTATCGGATCCAGACTATTTCATGGGAATTTTCTGTGTTATCTCCACGCTGCAGTTTTCCCGCTTCTCCAAAAAATCCAGGAGCTCCGTATAGATAGGCATTTTCTTGTCCTTGAGAGTAAGTTCCCACTGTATTAGGAATAACCTTCGATAGAATGGTGGTGACCAACAATGAATTCTACGTTGTAATGAGTTCACCAAGATTCTTCAAAGCCCTCAGGGTGTTGCTTGATAGTGTCCACGAGGTCTCCCAGATTTTCTGGGAAAGTCTCGCGTCAGTTTCGGGATTGCATTTCCAGGATGGTACTGCATTGCTGCATTATGGTTTTTCTCGCGTTGTCGAATTTTCCCTTTAAAAGCTCTATCATCTCCGCATAGTTTGCGTTGTCGGGAGAGCTTCAATGCAGCTGGCTGCATTTGATCAATGAAAATATATCGAAAAACGAAGCCCACGACTCCGATGCGCCGTCAAAGTTTGGTAAACTCAAATCTGGTAACTTTACAGCCATTGGTGCAGTAACTGCTTGTGAGGTTTTGGATTTTTTTGACATTACCAATTGGTTTGCGCGGTTGACAATTGTGTAATAATTTACTTGCATCTCGTAACTTCGTCATTCCTCTGAAAAATCAAGCTCTTCTATGTTTAATTGTATTTCGTCGAATTTTTCCCATTGTTGTCTCATTCCATCGAGGTGAATCTGGATGAGGCTGTGATCGTATTCTCCAGCTTCTGTTTGTGCGTCGAAGAACCTCGTAAATGACGTTAGCGTTCTACCGCGTTTACGTCGTAACGTACTAACCTCTGCAATCGACGACATTTGCGTGTGTTAAGCTGGATTCAATGGTGTTTTGTTGGGCTTTGTTTTCTTTTTGTGCTGTTGACTACACTTCGTTGAATCACTCAATCACTGAATTTATTTATTAGTCACCACTAGGCCGAAATTCAACTCGAAGGACCATAAAATGTTGAGACGCGGATACGAAGGTCGTCTCCGTCCGGTCCGCTTTCTTTACGGATAGTTATGTTGGTAAGGATAGTTGGGGCTGTATTTTCTTGGACTTCGACGTAAGTTTTGTGATCGACTAATATGCGTGATTGATTAAGTCACGAGGTTTCATTCTGATGTAACTTATTTACGTTTACTGTGGCGGAATCGAATTGACGGGCAAGAATACTGAGGAATTGTTAGAAAATAACTGTCGAAACGTGTCGAGTGAGAGTGCTTTGGTAAGTCGGGCACGCCCTCCGAGGAGACCTTGATCCTAAACTGCAACGGTCGTAAGCCTAATGAAGTTACCTAAATTATGGTACAATTTATGATGGATAAAAACTTATATTACGGTACTATGATGGATTCTGTGTATCACTATTGTGTCTAGGTGATGGTTGCGAGCATTTTGTTTCTATTAAAAATTGTCCTTCGTAGGCTTTGCAATGTTATTACCGCTGCAGTTCAGTATTTCTCGGGATATCAGACCTTAAAAATTGGAAAAATGTTCATTGGAACAACCTTGTTCGTTGGAAATACCTTCGTGCCGTGTAACAAATGTTTTGAAAAAAACTTTTTCTTTATGAAATTTTTATTCTACAAATTCTAAACTATGTGTTCTATAAGAACAGTGTTGAAAATAATACACATTTAACATTTCTTTCCTTAAAAATTTGATAAGAATGAATATTTCCTCTAAAATATCAAGGTCTGAATAATATATAAAAGCGTGCGTGACGCAAATTTTTATGAAAAAATAAAAAGAAAGTATTGATTACAATTTGAGGCTTCGTTTTCGACAAAATTAGGCTTAAAAATTTATCAAGTATACGTGCACTAAACAATTTTTGATAAAATACATAAATTCAAGATCTATTTTTGTTGATAATGAAACATTAAATGATAAAATTTTCTATACTTTCCATTTATTTTTGTACATAGAATATCAACTTATCAAATATTTTCTTCTGTCACGTCTAGAATTAACAAAATTAAAGTACATATGATACATTTTCAAATTCAATTTTTTTTTTGAAATTTTTTCTTATTTTTCTGCATTCTATATAAATTCGAATAAAGTCTCCTTACAATTAGAAACAATAGAAAATTCGTTCCCTAATGTTTTTCTTAGACCTTTAATTACCAACCATTTCCATATTTTTAGAAAAGATACTCAGAGATATTTACGAAGGTGTTTACGTTATGACAAAAACATGTTTAATTAGCTTTCGTTTTAGCATATGTTGCTGTTCCAACGAAACGAATTTCCTCATTCTTATTTGCACGTTTTCCGGACAGATAATTCTTATAAAAGAGTCTAACAAAGAGGATCAAATAACTAAAATACACGAGGAAACAAACAATGAAACTTTTCTGTGAAATATAACATTTAAAATGACCACTTTCTCGGTTATAATAAGCCGCAATAGCTACAGTGCAACCCATTATCATTTGCACTATCTGTAATATAGTGATCGTCATGGCCACGCATTTTAATAATTTGTATTGCATTGCTTTCAGAGAGTAATAAGAATACATCAAAGAATGAACAAAGTAGTTCATTGCCGTATACCACCTTAAAACTGCAATAGTTTCTACATATAGGTACCATAGGAAAAGAACGACAGATAAATGGTGATACCAATGAAGAAAAATCAGTGGCTGTTTTCGTAACACAATGAAGATCGTATCAATAAATTCTGGAATCTTTGATAAGATAAACATCCACGTCCAAAAACCAGAAACACCATCTTGTAGAAAATTGCTGGAAAGAAAATGCTTGTATTAGTATTGTTATTACAAATTAATATACTATTCGTAATACTATTACTAACAGTATTACTATAATATTATTCATAATACTATTATAGTACTATTGTACAGGCCAGTAATTGAACGATGGTGACAAAAGTGAAGGACGATGGTGTTTTACAATTTCTTTTATAACGAAAATGATGGTGGATAATTTTTCAAGTCTATAACTTCGTTCAAGAAACGAAGATGACCTTCAGCTATATATGTTTTTACACCATTTAAAAATATGCATCAAACGTGTATCACTACAGTCCTTATGGTCTTCCAAGATCAAAAATGAGCGAAATAAACTGAACGTTTGATATTATATTTTATATTGATATTATATTTATTAATACATTGTATTTATATATAAATATCATATTATAGTCCTCACGGTCTCCTTGAAGAAGATAAAATAAATTGGTTTCCTGATATTAATTAATACATTACATTTATAAAGCCGGGAAAAGGTTTTTGTATGAAATATTTAATGATGAATCTAATTTATTTCCGAGATAACCGGTTATATTATATAATATTTACGATATAATTTCTATATATTTGAAACGAAAGAAAGACTAAATCGTCTATTCAAAGATTTAAAAATAAAATTAGGCTTAACAATTAAATTTTTTAGTTTGATATTTACATTTTCGTAAATGCAAATAAATAAACACTTATATTTAATTATATTTAATATTAATTTAATATTACTAAATTTTTTATTTCGATGTTTTTTCTTCAAACTTTTAAAACATAAATACAAGTAGAACATCAATTTTTCAAACTTCAGTATTATTCGACCCAGTATATATTTTTTTAAAAAATAATTAACATTTTTCGTAATATGCTTCGCACTTTAAATTACATACAAAGAACTTAGGCTTAATTCCTACAGTTATAACTTGAGTAAAAGGATGCACATTTAATTATCTGAATTACTCAATTCTTCGAACCACTTTGACTCCAATCAGTCCAAGCAACTAAGATTCTACTTAAATTTTGATTTAGGCTTAATTCCTACAGTTATAACTTGAGTAA
This sequence comes from Lepidotrigona ventralis hoosana, assembly GCA_002806875.1. Classification (NCBI taxonomy): domain Eukaryota; kingdom Metazoa; phylum Arthropoda; class Insecta; order Hymenoptera; family Apidae; genus Lepidotrigona; species Lepidotrigona ventralis. The sequence continues at coordinate 392 of NIPQ01038519.1, read as the reverse complement.
AAGGATGCACATTTAATTATCTGAATTACTCAATTCTTCGAACCACTTTGACTCCAATCAGTCCAAGCAACTAAGATTCTACTTAAATTTTGAATATTTAGAACTATCGCAAAATATGAAATATAAAAATAGATCTACCTTGGTGTACAAACGCTATGGTAAAATCCATGCTGTTCTAATACGTGGAACAATTCCGGTGCTGTCCTACTAAATCCAATAATGGAGAACGTTGCGAGCAATCCGCTCCATAATGCAAGTGGACTTCTCAGATTAAATCTCGGCCTATTTGACATGTAGTATTTTCCGCCAAAAATTAGAATCACGTAAATGCCACAACAGCAGAAACAGTAAGGAAAATTATTCGCCAGCCATACTTGAGTATCTGGATAGAA
>NIPQ01038498.1:0-11132 GCA_002806875.1 Lepidotrigona ventralis hoosana | reverse complement strand
GTGGCGAGCCACGAATGCGAATCGCGGTGTTGGCCGGTGTATGAAAAAGGAAATCGACTGGCGATCGGGATTTATTATTCAAGACACGCAGCCCGGACGTTCCTTCCTTCTTGAAGCATTCCACGATATACGATACTCGATGCCAGTCGAAGACAGCACCTCTTCCAAGCATCGCGTCTCCGACGAGCAAAGATCGGCGGAAATAGCGTGGACGTCGTTCCCTCTTCCTGCATCCATGTAATCGTCGATCAAATTCGAAGATTTCTTCGTGCCAGAAAATGGAATTCGATGTGCGAACGACGTTCGCCCACCAGTCTGGCGCCGGAGTCTTTTCAGAAAAGCTTCAAAAGGACTTCTTCATGATTTCCAGGACTTCTGAAAGAAGAAAATCTTTGACAGGTAAATTTTTATTTGGAGATATATATTTTTTGAAACGTTTCGCGTAAATGGATTTTTTAGGAGGATTTATTTTTTTGTTCTTCCGAGATACAAATAATCTTAACCTTATGTATTTTTTTTTTAAGATAAAATTCTCAAATTCTTGATCTGCATTATTTTTTTATTAATTCTTTGTCTGTATTTAAAAATTTACTTGCATTATTGTAATTTTGTTAAATCAGTTTATTTCTCAGTCTCTTCATGGCATAAGTAATTTTAATACTTTACATCTTTACTTAATTTAATTAGGATATGGATTAATTAATAAAAAAATTTCAAAATCCTATACCTGTGTTGGACGCAAAATAACTTTTGTAAATAGCACATTTGTTAAGTTTTCTTACTCCTACACTAATAATTAAATATAATAATTGTAACATTTAATTCTATATCTTCTTTCATTTCTTTCAGAAAGAAAGGCAAATAATAGAACTGGAATAATTCGTACAAAATTCTATATCTATGTTAAATCTAGCGTCCATTATTATCTTACATTTTTCTGAATCATTGACAACAAGATATGTTAGAAGCAAAACGAATTTCATATCTCTCGGACAGAACAGACGCGCTCGATCTTCGTCCCCGAGGTTTTCATTTTGCCGAAAACATCCTCCGTTATTTGTCGGCCACGTTGAAATTGCGCTGTATGCTGATGAGCTGGCGTGAATTAATCAATAAATATGTAGTCGGTGCGTTAACCAGGGATACGGGCCGGCCGTAAACGACGTCTGGGAACAGGAGACGTTGGTCGGGCCACATTTTCCCCGTGCCTCCTGCGTTTGTTCTATATTCTACATATTTTTGTTGGCCATAAACCGATCGTAATTTCAGACGAGTCGCGTTAATGTATAATGCATCCACTGCCTCCGCTCTAACGTATCTTCACCGGCTTCTCGTTGAAACATGGCCGCCGAAAATTGCTTGGTTACTCCTTCGATTTTATTTCAAACATATATATATATATATATAACGTAATCTATATAAATTTTCATGGTTTCTTGAATGTGTATTTAAATTAAAAGATTCTCACGTTTAGAGAATTCTTGCGTCTAATCCTTCAACCTTCTACGTTTGTTTAAGTGTGATCTGATCTTGTGTCTACGAATTCAATTCATCTTCTGTATATTCTGTATAAATTTTATTTATTCAACGCGAATTTTAGAATTTTATTATGTATTTAAGAATTTTGTCAAGAAATTATTACTGGTATTGATTATTAAACGTAATCTTTGGAAAATCTTTGTCAAATTACTAAAAATACTTTTTAATTCATTAATATTTACTCCCAATACTTTTGTACAGAGAAAACTTGATAATATATAATTTACATTTAATCCTCAGACAAAGCATTGAATTAGAAATTGAGTCCAATTTCTATCGAAGCAAAATTCACACAATCCATGCCACGAATGTTCATTATAGATGTAAAATATTAAATGTTAATTATTAGCCAATTAACTTCAACATGATTGACGAAAAATCAAGGGAACGTCATTTGTTCGTCATATTTCAGGAGACATATCTCTCTTTGCCAAATACGATGGGACAATGCGAAGCTGAAAGAATGTGTCTTCTACGTTTCCGGTGTGCAAGGAGGAAGTTAAAAAGGAGAAAGAGAGAGAGAAGTTCGTCACGAAGGCTCGTAAGCAACGATACGTGGGTAAACTTGGGGAAGACGTATTGCACGTGAGTAGAGGACGATAGATAGAATGTTGGTTGAGTGACGTATGATGCGAGGATGAAGTTACGCCGTGGCGAACGACACGTCGCCAATTTATCGAGTTAAGTCGTCCCAAGGCTTATCGGCTTTCCTGTTCCCGACCACTTGTTTTTCACCGTCCGTCGAATATTTGTGACAATCCACGCTGTCTATCGATGTGGTACATGGTATCGGTTGTTCCCGCGCAAGGGTTGAATTTTTATTTTCATTCGAGTGGACACGATGATGGAAAAGCGCGAGAGAGTGATTTATGGAAGGTAGTCAGTATTAATTACGAGGTTAATGGAGATCATCCGATAAAAGAGTTTAAGTTCATGATGGATAACCGTTGTTGGAAATTACTTTGCCAAAATCGTACATTTTTCATACTGTGTCCACGTTCATACTGTGTCGAAGAATTGATCTTTGACGAAAGTCTCACTATTACGTCCACTCTTTATATGCGTACAATTTTTAATTCTTGTATTTTACTATTCCGCTGATTTAATAATTCTTTCAAACGTTAAAGATATTTGGGATATTCAAACTGTATTCGATCGAAAGAAGTACAAACGAATCTCTATTTAATCTCCTATTTCTTTTGTCGCAAATCTACTCTAGTAATAAAATCAGACTATGTGAAAAATCCCCAGATCTATCCGCGATCTATTCTTAAATTGTTATAATCCCTATCAATCCAATAATACCAGTCAAGTAATTAATAACAAATTCAGATTGGAATTTCTTTCAAATCAACCGGCAACCCCAACATTGTACCATAATCTCTCGACTTTAATCAAATCTTAAATTCCATCCTCTCCGTGAACTCTCTCTCGGACCATCAGATAGCCCCAGTCTTTTTGCACGCGTACCACTCGACGACGTGACCGTTTCCATTCCCCGTGTTGATTCTCTATTTTCTTTTTCCTTTCCTTTCCCCGATGGCAATTTCGGCAAAGATACGCCTGTACAGAGCCAGTTTCGCCAGGACAATCCTCCCCTCTCCCTCTCTTCACATCACTCTCTCTTTCTCTGTAGACACGTTTTCTCTCCCATTCTTCGTTTTCCCTCCGCGGATGTCAGGCTCCTCCGCGCGTTGCTTCAGGAGAGCGCAGAGACGATCAATACGTCGCTCCAGAACGGAGAAGGAACGGAGCAGGCTACGTTATTGGGAGAACTTTGTGTCAGTGAGAGAGAAGGAGAGGGGGTGGGCAGGGTGGCGACAGAAGAGGGGCCGGATAGAAGGGGCAAGAGGGTAGGTCGAGGGAAAACGAAACTTTTCCAGGCAATTCCTCCGAGAAGAGGAGAGCACAGGCCTGGCTCCAAGCAGATATGCCCGGCTATGAGCGCGAAAAGATGATGAGACGAAGGGTGGCCCCTGCCTTTTACCCTCTCCCTTTAGTCGGTGATCTGGTTGACAGGGATTCGAGGCCGAGACTGCACGATTTCGACCGAGCTGGAACGACCTCAGGGCTGTATCCACTCGCGATTACGCTACTACACAACTTTCGGGAAAATTCCTTATGCTCTGTTTTCCAATGCTTTACATTTCCTGGAACTTCTTCGTCACTTCTCTTCTTTTCTTTCCCTCCGTTCTTTCTTCAATCCGCAATCTTCAGTTTTATAAAATCGTTTCGAGAATTTTAAGATAGAAATTTTTAAGAGAGGATTTTTAAATTACACGCGTGTTACACGTGTAATCTACGATTGTGCTAGTCTTCTGTATCTTTTTTTGTTTCAATATATCTATCTTCGAAGTTTAAGATTCGTCGCTGTATGATATCTCGTCGTATGTAAGGATCATATTTTGATCATATTGTAATTGATTTTAATCCCATTGCAAAGTTTAAGATATTTCTTTTTTTGTAATATGTAATTTCAATGTTTGCAGATACATTTTTATATGTCGATGAATATTTCTCTTCTTCTATTTGTGGATTTATAAATGCATGCTTTTTTTTAAGGTTCAAAGGAGTAGAAATTATTAAAAATCGAAATCGACGTTTCACGTGTTACAGGTTAATGAAATTGCTAGAGAAGAAACAGAATAATAGAGTGGAATCTGCTGATAAAAGACGGGCATTCGGGTCGCAGAATACTCAATCGTTTAGCAATGCCGATGACATACGAGTGTACTCCGACGTCGATTCGTCATGTAAACGATGAAATTGTTCGGAGCCCCTTTCTCTGAATACAGAACTTCCTTCACCCTCACGTCGCGTGCATAATGCATGAATTTCAGCGCGAGAATTTCATAAGAGAAATTCCGTAATCACTAATACACCGTGTGTTACTCGATACATGTGACACCAAGTGACTCTAACTCTATTTTCTTCAGAGAATGACATTTTTTTTCTAATCGTAGTTTATTTTAATTACACGTTACTGCATTAAATAAAACGTAATTAACACGGTCTATTCGCAATAAAATATCTAAAATATTCAGACATCTAAATCTATATGTCTATATTACACTATAGTCTTTTCATAAAAGTAAATCTTTCCCTAGCTTATAAAAGAAATATTTATTTTAAATGCCATCCATTCTTTACACAGTGTAGACATCAGATAAAATATAGTTAATATCATTCATAACAATCTACTCTGTATCCAAATACTCAAAGTTACGTACATCCCCGCTCAAAAGTTTTAAGATACTTTTCAATATTCAGTATTTATCAACGATAAGAAATTTTATAATACATTAACGGTTTACAGATTCCTTGTCGTATAAAGTATACCTATAATTTAATTTTTCCAGTTTCGAAACAGACACTCAATACTTATCTCAAGACGTTTAAGCTCGGTTGTACACTCGCGTTACAAAACAAACTGCTTCGTTCTCTCCTAAAATGTCGTTTATTTCAATTTCGCCTCTCATGCTTCACCGAATAAAGCGTAGCCAAGCATTATCCATTACATTTCAGTGCTCATTTGTCCCTTTTACTCTCAACAATCAACCCATCATCTCCCCGAAGCCAATTACCTCTGCCCCCTCCCCTCCGCGCGTCCACAAATTATCCCACACCATTTTTCCCAGCAAGTATCCACACACCCTCTGTCAAATGTTTCCACTCGCACGGTGGAACATCCGCGTCACCGACGGGCAGAGAAGAGAGAGGAAAAAGAAAAGAACGTCGGGCGCGCGTCGAATAATGCGATATCAATACCCGAAATTTCGGGGGTTTTGCCGAGTGGCACCTGGTCGGTCGGGCACGATCCTGTGCGGTGGCATCCCCCTGGCCACGAGTGGGGAGAGGGTGCGCGCGGTCCAATCATCGCAGAATCCGGGGGATGCCCCTGGCTTCGGCCGGGCAGCCGTGGGAGAGACGCCCCGCGACTCGAGGATTCGCGGCTTGTCGCCGAATGCCTTCTCTTCTCCTCGGGGGCCAAAAAGGACAGTCGGCCGCTGCGTTTCGTTTCGAAGGGCGTTGGCCCTTTACGCGCTTTCGTCTGTCGCGCGCGGCCCTTTCACACGCTGGGAAAACCGCGCGAACCACGCGACGATCGGTGACCGAGTCGAGGCTGCGAGTGATGCACAGGCGGCAGTGAGACGAGAGTCGTGCACGCGCGGGCACGCAGGATGTGCATGTGCACGCGCGACGCTGAACAGGGATGTGAGTTGAGGAATCGTCCTTTTTTTTTTCTTTTTTTTTTTGCAAGTCTGCGTGGCCGAATCTACTCGCCGATTGTTACTCCGTCTATGTCGTTAATTTTGTGAGAATTGTTACTTTGTGTTTCAATGTACGATACTGTCGGCTGATGAACGTGTGCATGATGATTGTCACTTGGACTTTGGTTCGGTATTTCTAAGGATTCGCAATTTGCAATTTATGTGCTTCTTTTGCATGAACTTTATTTGTCACGTGATAGGGGATGGTAAAAAGCCGCCACGCGTGCACGTGTGTAGATCCGTTAACGATTTGTTTCACGTTTGGAATGTCTGTCGTGTCGGTTTCTACGGTTTCACTTTTCTAATCGTATTCCCAGCATGTCGATACTTTGACCTCGATTCTACGAACGTGGAGGCGCGAGCACTGGTACGCGCGCGCGCATCCGCGTTATCGTCACTCGTTGGAATTTTGTGAAATCGAGTCATTTTAGGGCTCTAGCTTGTGCACTTCCTTTGCTTGTTGAACACCTGCGATGCATGCGAGCAATGTTTTCTCCGCCTGTTGCTCGCGCGAACGATCACGAATATGCAATGTCTTGTGTCATCCTATTTCTAATTATTAGTCATCGATTATCCACAACTTCTTATTAATAGAAATTTTAGTCCCTTCTTCAATATACTGATGACACGCAGAGTTGAGAAATCTGGCATGCATTCTGCCTTCATTCTTTTTCTTCCACTCGTAATCGCACGGAATTCAACACCGTGTGACCTCTCTTTTAATTACGTACGTCTCACGTAAGTTGGAAGTAAATGAAAGAGGAAACACGACTATTGGTCCTCTATTAGTCGACTAACGTTTGCACTACTATGCTCATGATCATCATCCACAATTTACAATTTACAATAGATTTTACAATCGAAAGTTAATCCATCGAACAAAAGCGTGTCCCAATACAGTAGAGGATTGATCGAAAGCGGTAAAAATTGCACAATCGCAACTGTTGTGTCGTAGACGGGACAGTATTAATTCACGACTTCCTTTAGTCGTATTCCGGATATGCATGCGAGGTCACGTCCGATTTTAGTGGAGGTTTTCCGGCGTCACGTACACACGGTGACCGGGGCGAAATTTCTAATCCCCGCTGGCTTTATATAGTCATGCTCGGTACGGCTATTCATACGTGTCGTTGCACGCTTGATCACTTTGCAATCGGTATCGTGCAATTAATTCGCGATTACTATCGCTCGGCTGTTGCAACCCGTTGCTCGTTTCGTATTCAAACTGGAGGATAATTCTTCCCGCGGTAGTGAATGGTAATTTAATGACTAGACGCGGTGTAAAATGCCCAAAGCGTAATTTAACGATGGGAAACATCGTGTTTGCTATCGATCCTCAAAGTTAACTCCACATTCCTCTGTATCGCGGTTTCGACGTACAAATAAAAACTGAGCTTCTGTGTTGCAGATCTCGCTACCTAGAGGAGACAGTGGCCTTAAAAGTGCGGCGGCATAAGATAGGCACATTCGTGATCTACCCTGTAGATCCGGGCTTTTGTAGAATTGTAAATATCAGAAGCTCGTCTCTACAGGTATCTTACGGATGACATGCCACGCGACTCTAGATTGCAATGCATGGCGACACGCGTTCTGTGCAAATCTGGCGCCCCAGCTTTTATATCCCACGAGAAGATATCTTAGATTTAGAAACAGGTCGCCAGCTACATATTTGTACCCGCAAGCGATTTATAACTGTTCGAACAAAAAAATGAGCTACTATCATAGCTTATGCTAGACGTTAGACAATACATCCTAGATGTTACGTGAAATATTTTATTACTAATTAGTTTATAATCGACGTTAGGCTGTGATGTTGACAAGCTTAGGTGTATAATTGTTTTTAGGTGTTAAGTTTAGATAAGATAAAACATAGTCTATAGATATATATGTTAGATAATATATCATATCCTTTTTCAAGTTTTTAAATATATGTATAATGTAAATATATGAATAAATATGGGATGAAAGAAGACTGTCTTAGTTATTTTATTTACCCGTTTCTAAATAATTTATAACGTGTAAATAATTTTTAAAATATCGGAAGATTATTCAACAGTCATTAATTTTGATTTCCAGTTTTATAATTTTATGTATTAATAAAAATTGATAATGTCGAAATCAGTCGTCATACGTTGTTCCTACATTCTACGCCTCTAGCGTAAATTCTTCGAACTACTTCCATAATTGTCTCCATTGATACGACAGAAATCTCTAAAACGCTAGGGAAATAGAAGATTTCAGCATTACCAGCAGAAGGTAAATCCTCAAGAGTTTTTCAATGCAAACAAGAATTATAAAATTAAATAATAGATGAACATCATAACTCAATTACATGAATATCCACATTTATCCCTGATCTTTCTTCTCTTTTGACATACAATAAAAATGACTACAACTATATTATTGCATGTATCAAGACCATCAGATGGCGGCACGATTTAAAATTGAGTTACCCCCCAAAACCACTTGGAACGAGGTTACCAACTTTTAAAATCTTGACACTATATCGGTATATACTTTATGCACCCAAGAACACGAAAATTCCCTTTTCTAACTCCCTGACACAAACTCTCAATCTGACTATCATTCTGGCAATTCTAATCGTTAAAAGTGTTTCTGCTGTTGAAATTCTTACCAGGATTCTCGATTTCAGAATCACCCGACCTACTTTCCGCTGTGTCATCATTATCCCCGATACACGTTATCACGATTCAAAGCGTCTGTGTCCATGAGTTCTAAAGCGACTCCTCCTTGTCATTGTCGTCGTCATCGTCATCGCCGTCGTCATCGATGACGTAGGAAGGTGTCAGCAAACGCGTTCACGGTCGCCCTGGAAAAAAAAGGGAAAAAAGAAAAAATACGAAACACGTTCACTAAAAGACGAACGATAAGCGGATCGGAGCGCATGGAAGCCGGGCCAGGTTTTGATGGTACGATAGCATGGTGGTACCGGGGCGACGGGGTATTTTATTATTGATCGTCCCTCGAGCTCTGTCCCCATCAGCTGTCGTGATCCCTGGCGTTCTCCTGGTACTACCGGGTTGTACGTTAACCTTTGTACTCGCGGCGGAAAAAAACGTTTACAGGTTGGATGCATATCTACCACGACCGAGTCAGCCGGATCTTGTACCTTTTTTGCGATTCGACGGCTAGCCACTATGTTTGCAACAAAGTGTAACGTTCCTTCCTATACCTGCTAGTCGTAATATTTGTTGTGTCGTTCAATCTGTCGATGAGTTTGATAATTGTAGCTCTGGAATGTAGGATATTTTTGGATTTTGAAATCGATCTTTAGAATGCTGAGAATGGCAAGACGTTATAACGCGAATGCGAGATAGTTATATGAAACTAGGTAATAAATAGGTATACCACTATATTAGTAATTATGACTAGAGAGTGGATTATATTATAGTGGAGAATATAATTAAAAAAAATATTTCCTATTTTCATACTCCAAAAAGTCTACATCTTCTTTTCTCTCCTAATAATTACTCAACTATTAATCTTATTACTATAAATCCTTCAATTCTTAACATACACAAGCATGTCAAAATGAAAAAATACACCTATCACATTAAAAATTTCCAGTACCAAAACACCAAATCAATCCGACATCATTAGATGGCACTCACTTGTTCGAAAGTCGAACCGAAAACGCCTCTGTCCTCAGCCTGCCGTGTATTTCCCAGAAGGCGATCACCTCAAGCGACGTTCACGAGACGCGGAAGCCTGGTAACGTCACCGGGCATTAATCGCGCGATAATGACCGACAGATGAAGAAATATCGTTCTCCAATGACACGCCACTGGGTTAAGGCGAATCCCCGCCATTATGACGTGTCAGCATCCGGGGGTAATCCACGATAACCATTTATTTCAGATCCATGAACCGTGTAGCGAAAGGGGTGGTAGTTGTGGCAGTGGTAGTGCGAAGAGGCGAGGAGTCGCACAAATCTTCCTTTCGTGGACAAGCTGAAGAGTCTCTTCGAACCCGTGCCTTGCCAACCACCTCTCTTGTCTTCTTCTTCTTCTTTTTTCATTCCTTTTTTCTTTCTTTCGTTCGTTTTCTTCCGGTTTCGACCGGCGAACATAATATCCCGCTCGCAGTCGTTGCCCAGAACCTTCTAACACGAATCTCTTCGTGTCTCCTTCTGCTGAGAATCAGCCCAGCTCTCTTCTCGAGTTCCGTCCGCGCAACCCCTTTCCAACCCCTCTCTCGTTCTTCAGGATGTCACTAATACCGCGAGGATTAATGCTACGCGGCGGGAGCTTATGGCCACTATTAATTTCATCGGGAGAACAATATCTTATGTGGCTGGGTATCGGGTACATGCTTCTCCAACGCTTCCTGGATACCTGGCACACCTCTTGACGATCTAATGCGCCGGTTAGTCGGAAAAGAGATCCTTATCTACGTCGCGGTAGACCTGCTACGCGGCTCATCATGGGAGATTATTTAATTGTAGGTATGCATTTGTAGATTGCTCTTTGGTAATTGGTGTTTCACTACTTTTTTAATTATGATTTTAGCCAGTTACCTGCAGGTTGCTTTTTATGATTTGATACTTTCCATTTATTTTGATATGTCTTTTATATTTTCATTTATGATCGTACGCTAGGGGATTGATCTTCTAGTTGTAGGTAAATTTTGGAAATATATTTTCATCAAGCAATGCTTAGTACATTATCAATTTTTCTTGCCTTCCAATTAATTGCTCAACTCGGGATTAGCATGTTACAGAAGAGATCCATTTTATATTTTAATTGCTCGTGGCAAATTTTTAATTCGATTTCAATAAGATAAATGGTTTCACGCACTCCAAGGAATGTTCTGCAGCATGTTCGCTGGAACAAGATTGATTTTCATTTAAAATCACATAGATGCTTGAATGATTTATATATCAATATAATATGTTAAATGGATCAATACCAGGAAATAGTTAAGACGAGCAAGTGTTCTCCGACAAACGAAGGCATTTGAATTGCTAGAAGAGGAAGATATCGTTGCACCAAATCGCGTTTCTCTTCTTTTGACGTTTCGAGAGCATCATAGTTCCTAGACACAAAGGTTATTACGCTGGCACGATAACATCCGGGCATAGCTGACGTATTTGACTGACGAGCTCTCGAGACGTCGCTCCAGGAGCACGCCATTTGCGGACGTCCAGCTGATATTTATCTGCAAGTAATTAAAAGTAGAATCTGGAATCACGCATGCAATTTTCACCGTTGTTCCAGGTCTATTTTCGCGTTGTAACGCTGCCAATAATAATTATACACTTTCTCTAGAGGCCTTGGCCTCTTTGACGTATAGTTTATGAAA
>NIPQ01038490.1:0-11115 GCA_002806875.1 Lepidotrigona ventralis hoosana | reverse complement strand
TTTTTGAAGTTTTATCATCTAACTAAATGTTCAAAGTTCAACGACGAAAACAAAATCGCGCGGCAAATTTCAAGGGGTCGCAGAGCGAAGACTTCAATTTACTAGCCGTAAATTAAATTTTTCTCTTTATCACATGCGAGCTTTTAGAATTCCTTTTTAAAGAAAAAAGCAAACACTTTTTCGAACATTCGATGTTAAAATATCTTGGAAGAAGAAAAAAAAAGAGAAAATAAACGAATTCAAAAGAGTCAAAATAGAAGTTTTAAAATAAAAGTAATAAGTATATCGTTGCATGATCTCTTTTTACAAAGTTACAACAATTTGGAGTATCGATAATTTTCCATTTAAATCAACTAACTTCGCGAAAACAGTTCATATCTGCCAGAATATTTAAAATAAAAGTAATAAGTATATCGTTGCATGATCTCTTTTTACAAAGTTACAACAATTTGGAGTATCGATAATTTTCCATTTAAATCAACTAACTTCGCGAAAACAGTTCATATCTGCCAGAATAGTGATAGTAACACACGCACAATAATGGTAAAATTTATTTCAGTAAGCCAAAACACTTTCTTTTTGTATTCTACATGCAAGTACTCGATAAAATATCAAAATCGCACGAATTTCCAACAAAAATTACAATTGATAGTAACACACGCACAATAATGGTAAAATTTATTTCAGTAAGCCAAAACACTTTCTTTTTGTATTCTACATGCAAGTACTCGATAAAATATCAAAATCGCACGAATTTCCAACAAAAATTACAAATTAATCGATCGCTAGTAGTTCTACAAAGCAGTTCTATGAGTTAAATAATACGTATTCAATGCTGCGTAACACCGGAACCTTATTGCAAATAAGTCTCATTGTCCCATAAAAAAATTTTAACATTTTTATTAAACTTTTAATTTCATATTATATAAATGAGACAGTACATATTTCATTAATCCTTTCATTCCAGATTTCATTTAAAAATCAACTGATTATGCTACCTTTGTACAGTCAGTTATACTGCAGCCATTTAAATACTCATTGGGGCAGATTGACTTAAAGTTATTATCNTCATTGGGGCAGATTGACTTAAAGTTATTATCAATAAGACATGTTTTTGATAAACATAGGTGAATATGATTATTTTGCCTAGTTCCTTAAATATATATATATACATTTTACATGGAAGAAGAAAATTTCTCAAAAAGTAGAAACGATGAAGAAGCTACTGTTCTNAAAATTTCTCAAAAAGTAGAAACGATGAAGAAGCTACTTAAAAACGAGAACAAGAGAGAAATGAATACTGGAGGGGGAAAGCGTTAAGAAAAATCATTAGAAGTACTTTCCTCGTGCGAAGCTTTAGAGCAACATTTACCCGGCTTGCTCTTTCTTTCTCGCGAAAAAGGGAAGTTTTCAAAACGGTTCTGTCGTAAAGCCGGCCTGCCGAGCAAGGCGATTGTCGAGAAACGGCGGACAAAGTGCGCGCTGGAAATTACAAAGGAATCCGTCGGCGCCATGGGAAACGTAGGCTCTGCCGCGAAATTGCCCTATAATTTCTGTCCTTTTCGAACGCGCCTCCGCGAGGAAACGCAATCAGGCATTCCAACGTTTCGCAATCCCGTTTTCTCGTTCGTTCGCGTGCAGTGTCCGTCTCTCTCTCTCTCTCTCTCTCTCTTTCTGTATCGCGTTCGCGCGATACGTGATTAAATTTACGCGTAAGTTGTTGCTTCCTGGTCAAGCGAAAAGAAAAGGAAGGGGCAGAAAAATTCCGAACTTAATTGAGAGTTAGGGGGCCTGTTAATTGAACTAAATCCGACACATCCGAGTTGTTTCTTTTTCTGGCGAGCGATCACGCGACTTTATTGCAAACGATTATCCAGAGCGAAAAAGAATCATCTCGTTAGCGACGTGGAAATCCTCGCGATTGCAGATAGAAACGGTATTTCCTGTTTTTTTTTCTTTTTTTTCTTTTTTTTTCTTTCGTTATTATGCCCGTTGATAACGCTTCGGTCGATCGCTTCTAATTAGAGGAAGCTGACCGGCAATGTAAAACATAAAACGCAGCGTGCGTGAAACTAGGAAAGAAAGGCCAACGATCCTCGAACAGGTGAAAATATGATATTTAGCCGACCCGAGTGACGAATTTACGACCAACGACGAACTGCGTCTCGTTCGCTCTTCCTGGTCAATTTGGACGCAACACGTTGCTACAGAATGTGTTTCGCCACCGTATCACTCTTCAAGTAATATCATCACGATAACTATCATAAATGCGGAAAAATTTCGAAATTATACCTTGGAAACTGCAAAGTACATAGTCTCCACATCTATTCACAAATTACTCATTTATCGAGCAGATATAGTGAGAGATGCATTGCTTCCTACTGAACAATTATCCAAAGAAGCACTGGAAACTAGACACAAAGATTGCAAAAGAAATAGATTTAAAAATAATAGAAAAATATCAGGGACTGCAAGATAATAAACCAAGACATTTCACAAACTACTTTCAACATCGGACATACATGTCTACGTTAAGAATGAAGTCAAGAAACAAAAAAAAACATATAGAATTAGATGCAGAAGACATATTTATATATAATAAAAGTATTTATATATAATAAATTTATTTTAAGTATTTATATATNATATCAGGGACTGCAAGATAATAAACCAAGACATTTCACAAACTACTTTCAACATCGGACATACATGTCTACGTTAAGAATGAAGTCAAGAAACAAAAAAAAACATATAGAATTAGATGCAGAAGACATGGAATATTTATATATAATAAAAAAGAAGAGTAAGAGTTGTTGCAACGTTTTTAATACTTTGTTCTCTTATGCTTAATGGAATAACTAAAATTAAAAGTTTTGTCAATATGAAAATAATAAAATTAAATTAATTAAATTAATTAAAAAATATACTAAATAGAATATACAAACAATTTGACAAATATGTTTATAAAGTTAACAAAACAGTGATGAAACAGATGAAATATATCATATTGTATGTTTGTCATTGCAAAGGAATATTTATGTCGAATTTCATCGTGATATCTTTTATGAGACAAAAGTTGTTCAAAAATATCGCGTTAAAAAATTCCGGTTCACTGTGAGGTAAAATGACACTACTTGGGTTGAATCGAACAGTACCGTCTCCGCTTTTACTCCAGTTCGAACTTTTACGAAAGAAAAAAAAATTCCAATAGAAAGTTTCGACGTTAACCGTATTAGATTTTGGATCGGATTAAATTAGGCCAACTAGACTAAACTGGATTAGCCTATCGCAGCGCTGATTTTACACACTCGTGCTTCGTAATCGTCCCAGATTCTCGAGTTTCGAATAACGACGGCGACTGAGAAGGTTGATTGCAGAGTCTATCGACGAACGAAACGAGTACATACCGATATCGACATTCATCTCGACTGGAGGAAAAGCTGCGAGGCAGACCACCAGCTACGTGTGTAGCAAAGGATCGCGATAATGAATCGGTCGTTCATCAGAGTCGCTAAATAAACGTTTATCAACAGTTGCTCCGCGAAATGAGCATCCAAAGGAAATCGTAAAAGTGTTCGAATAATCGGATATATAGGTGCAATTACGTTTGGAAAATAAATGCAAATGTCGAGAGGATACACAAGAGAACGCGATTGATCTGAAAAAAAAAGAATCAATTGAAAAAAATTGATCAGAAAATTAGTTCTTTGACTCGAATGAGGTAAAGAAAAGAAACGTTCTTTATTGTGCATACAGGGATGGAAAAATTGGAAAATTCAAAGGAATAGGTTCAAAGCGTGCGAGAGAACACTTCGCGCAACGAAACGCATCTTCTGTGCCAATGCACTTCCGAGAACCTACTCCAAAAGTGAAGAAGAGCTCTTAAAGATTCAGGCCTTCTCGCCGGGGTAGCCGATTTGTCGAGGATCCATCTCCTGCACATCAAAGTACATCGTTCACGCTTGGCGAAGCAACTTACAACGTTTACCTGAATACGAAGTGCGAATAATTCGACGATTACTAAAAAACAATGGTACTACTTTCAAGTTTCAAAGTCCTTTTCAACAAAGTTGAGAACACACAATACGTACATTGTATTGACAAACGAATCCAATTATTCGTCCAACGTTACACAAGTCGAGTTTATACTAATTTCTCATCGAATTTTGTTGGACTGAAATGGTTATAACTTATAAATTTTTATGGTCACAGTATTCGTTTCTTCGTACTAGCAGAATTTCGCAATCAAGTTTTCACTACGAACCAACCTCAAATTGTAGGATCATACAGGATGATCAATTGTCTAAATATCTTTTCGAATTAATGAAAGAATATATAATTGTATGAAGAAAACATCAGTGACCTCGGGGGAAAAAAAATGATCCTGGAAGAAAGATATTCTTACCAGTTATTAGTCTTTATTTTAGATACTGTTCATGTTTGAGCGAAAAATATCTCTTGCATCGTCACAATTCGAAGAGATACTTAGGTGGCCTTGAGTAGACCACGCTGTAAAATAGCGTTCAATCCTTGCACCCAAATAACAGCAGTCGAGACGACCCACCGACCAAATATATAACGAAAGACTTGTACGCCAGGTGGAGATCTCGAGGAACCCTTGTCTCGCGTCGACGGACCTAAAGAAGCGGAAACACGTAGCAAACGCGAGGTTTTCCAGCCCATTTGACCGACGCCGACTGGTGCGCAAAATGGCGTCCAGGAGGGGGCCCAAGATTAAAATCCCCTCGAGTGGCAAAGCTATTGTCCGTCGTGACCGTTCGTTGACAATCGCCTCTCTGACCGATCAGGTCGCTTTCGAACTTGCGACAATGCCGATAAACGACAGGAACCGTGCGAGCCAAACTGTCAACGTGCGTCCATCTCGTAGGATCGCCGCGCAGCCAGAGATCCAGAGATCCAGAGAGAAGGATGATCCGCTTTTGTGATCGTGTTCGGCGTGACCGAACGGCTGGGAATCGGTCGGCTGACGGTCGATCGATAGCGGACACGTCGATCGTCCGCGCGTTATCTGCGCGTGGGATCGATTCCGAAGGCGGATTAGAAAGCGGCCGGAACGCGTCAAGAAGGACAACGGTAATAATAAATCGTGGATAACGATGGACGCCAGGGCCGCGTGATTTCTGTAATTTTCGCGGAGATGACTCGCGCCACGTTAACCGCGAATTGTCTCACGCAGATAAAAAAAAAACAGCTATAAGCTAGTTTTTGTCAGCAGACGTTCGACGCTGCTTTATCGGCCAAGAGTCGATGTAGGATTAACTTGTAGAAAGAGTTGCCGAGAGCAGGTGCGATCCTTCCTACTTGGATCTTGCTATCTCGAGACAGATACCGATAGACGCATGTTTGCGCGTTCTCGATCGAGTGAAACGTTTTAATTGGTTCAGTTTTTAAAATAAACCCGGACGTGGCTGACGTAGATACGTTTCCCGAGGAAACGATTTATGTTATTGTCGACAGGATACTGATACCGTTGCAATTAAAAACTGCACTAAATATTAAATACTTGACTATCGTATCCAGGTACAATTTTACAATTCTCTCTCGTTGCGGCGAGGACGGATCTAGGTTTGCGCCTCTCCATCGGAAATTGATATTCATCTCCCTAAAAACGAAAAACAACTCCCTGTGTCCAGTCTGCTCTCTTTACCTACGCAATCCCAAGGAATGAATTAATAACCACTCGATAATCGATCCAGCGATCGGCCATACAGACGTGGTCCATTTAATTAACAGGTTTCGCCGCCCGTGCGAAAGCGTGAAAAAAGAAAAAGGAAAGAAAAAGAAAGGTCGGAAAGCAGGGGAAAGAAGACGAAAATGGAGTGGGGGCAGGCAGCAGGAGGTGGCAACGATCGGATGGGAGTGGATCGAGTTAATTGCAGGGAAAGCGTTCGATCGACTGGCTGACTGGCTTGCTTTGGCTCTGGCTCTGGCCGGTTTAATTGATTCGTCGGTGTACGACCGAATTTACAACGCCGTACAAGGATGAGACACGCGAACGTACATACGTACGATAGTTCCAACGACTACCTGTATTTCACTGTCGGCCACGACACATGACAGGCCGCAGCACACCGGGGGCGAATTATTCCGCGGGATTAAGGCGGGCCAACGGAGCGACGTGCGAGCGACACCGTAATTGGATATACTCGGATCGCTTGGGAGCTAATCAGAATTAGTAGTCGCTTTGACTGCGCCAGTTCCAACCCGTGCGCCGTGACGAATCGGCCTTGGAGACGTGTTTTTGATGAGACTGCCGCCGCGGACCGACCGGGCGAATGCCTCGTTTTCTCTGTCTGCTTACACGATTCGTTAGCTGCGTGATGTCGGTTCAACTAATGGAGATTCTTTTTTTCTTTCTTTTCTCTCTGGTAGCATGATATGCAGTTACACGCTGGTTAGAGCCGGCGAGCTTCCGACGGGACGCTCCGTGAATCCGAGTATTTAGAAAATGAGATTTCTCTGACCGATATGAATTCTCTCGTCGTTGTCGTCGTCGTCTCGCTGAAGGGAGATTCGTGCTTTTGAAACAGAGAGATCTCACGTACGAGATTGGAGAATTTCCCGATTGTTAGGTCTGTTTGATGCGAAGACAAATTACTCTCGCGACGTGGAGAGTCAGCATTTTTTCATTCGAAGAAAAAAATCCCACGTCATCGTCGAAATACGATTAACGAGGCACGTTGAGACGAGCGGGATAATTTTTCAAGTGCATTTTCCTATTCGAACGTTTTATACTCCTGCCAGTACTTCCATCCTTCCATCGACACAGAAGCCACGAATTAGCGTAACCACACAGTGGTACAATATAAACTTCCATCTATAAACTGCCCGAGGAAGCTGGCCTACTATCAAAACTGCAAGAACTATAATCGTAAAAGTTTACACAACTTTAATTCGCCGATCATCAGATTCTCGTACCATTAAACAACCGGCTAACCAACGCACGCGAGCGAGACCTATTCCCCGGCAAACGAAGTAGAAAACGAGCGTAAAACGCGGTGCAATTTTCACGCCCACCCGCGTAAACACACAGCACGCGCAATCGAATCAAATTATCCGGAATATGCTATACATTTATCCCACCGTTCATTATTCAACAATTCGCCAGTCACCGCGTTCGAAGTAGCCGCGGAACTCGCGCTCGTGTTCCCAGTATGCGAGGGAAGAGAAATTCTCATGCGAGTCGAAGTGAAACAACGTTACGTACGACGAACGTAAACCAACAATAAGAGAGATCCTCTTTCTGCGTGGCGCAAGAGTAAAGAAGAAGAAGAAGAAAAAAAAAGAACGCAAGCAGTCGAAGAAGAAAGGAATCAAACTCGACATAAAGATGTCTTTATCGCGATCGATCATCGCATCGCATCGGGGTGTCGTTATTACCGATCCTCGACCGTATCGCGTGTATGGACGTTCGCTCGTGATCGCATGCGCGCGCGCACACACACATACACGCAGTAACACGTATGAAAGGTACATTTATCCGAGAGAAATCGCGATAACAAAGACCACCCTGCGAACGGTGTGATTCAATAAGGCTCAATCTGTCGTCCGCTAATCGAATTTGCTTTCGAGGGGCTGGATAAAGGGGGGCGGTCGAAGCCCGGGCTTTTAAACGGGCGAGCCTCGAGATGGCTTTCTTCCGCTGTCGTTTCGCCACCAGTCAAGGATCGACGATCAAAAGGCGGTCTTCTTCTTCTTCTTCTTCTTTTTCTCCTTCTTCTTCTTCTCGGCCTTGCTCGAAGACGTCGAAATTAAAGTTACGCGGCGGTTCTTTCGCGACCTCTGAATTTGATTTCCGTTGCCGGTTCGTTCGCCTTTCTTCCCTTGTGTCTAACCGAAAGCCAAAGTGAGTGTACGTGTCGATACTCCGCCGAGCGAAACGTCGAACGAATATCATCGATGGAAAGAAAAAGAACCGGTCGCCGGTAAGAAGAAAATCGTCTCGGCAAAAGTTGTTTGGTGAAAAGTCGAAGAAACGAAATTGCCTTCGTTTCTGGCCTCCTCTGCTAATGCACTGCGATTTATTGTTCGATTGTGCGTGCTCGGAGGGAGTTGCCTCGTAAACGTTTTTACGTTTTTAGTCCACTTTCACTCGTCCTTTTTTTTTCTCGTTCCGCTTCTCATTTATAGGCACGTACAGGGTGGCTATCATAGATGAGTTCTACACCTTCGATTTCATGGAAATACATGTAAAAGATCTGCCACAAAATTGACCTTGATCTTGAATTTTCACTATCACGAAGGTGAAACTTTTTCTCAAGAAACCTAATAGTTCACTTGAAAAATGGCAGAAAGTTTCTTAATCATTTAACATTGCGTGCTAACAGCGACTTTATGTTTCTGGATTAGCTGTCGTTAACATTTGAGTCATCATAGTTGCAGCAGTGAGTCTAAATAATAAAGCTGTCAACATTATTCAAAACACAAACGTTTATAGACGTAATACAAACATCCACGTTTAGAACCGTAACGTAAAGTCGCTGTTAGGACGCACGCGTCCGCAGTGTTAAATAATTATGAAAGATATAAAATTCACTTATGATGGCCACGGGCGAACTTTTCTTCCCACCCGATACAACGAAGAAGAGAGAAGTTGGCCGGCTTCTCGTGCGGGACCGGATGACGTCAGGAGGAGGCGAATCGAGATTTCGAGGAGATACGAGGAGAAAGTTACGAGTCAAAGGGCAAGCCAGGACGCAGGGACCCGTGAAGCTCTTATTCGTAGGTTGGCCTCGGCGGCAAAGGCGGCGAAGACGGCGAGTTTCCAAGGAACCTTCTCTCCCTCAGGTTCAGAGAGCTCGCTCATCGATCATGCGTTTTGTGAGCTCAGCGATATCCTACGCTTTATGCGCCCTCGCACGCTCATTTTTCACGCTTCTTTCCACTCTGATATGTCTGCGCGAAACTCTTAAGCAACACTGTGACAAGCTCGTTACGATCGCCGCCGCGACTTTTATCTCGTTTTCTGCTTGCTCCTCTCTCTCTCTCTCTCTCTCTCTCTCTTTGCCTCCTTTCACCCACTCTTGTCGCTTCTTTTTCTTTCCTTCCTTTCATCTCTTTCTATTTCTCTCTTTCCCTCGTTGCTTTCTCCTGTTCTCTACAGAGGCGGAAAGTTTCGGGACGCGAATTCCTCGAATGCAAAGAGCAGCACGATAAGGGAGGAAATGGCGAAACTTCCGAACGATTGATAGGAACTCGATTCGATTGCGGTTGAATGGCAAGTGGAAACAGGATGTAGATTCGATCTTCGAATGTTTCCACTTTTGGTATATACAGTCACGCGGCTGGCACGTGGGACGGATTGGACGAATAAGTAACAAAAATTATACAAAAATGTTTCCTCGTCAAACGCGGGGAGAGTGTAAACCTTGTGTGTAACCTTGTATAACTCGAATTTTCCTCCCACTTCTCGTGCAGAAAGTACGCTCAATTCCTCTCACGATTCGTCCCGAAGTGACAAAGTAATTCCACCAGTGGGGCAAAGGGGAAAAAAATCTACATTCGCGATACCTTTGCCGATTCGAATTTCGAGAATCCAACTTCCAACTCCACTGTCGAACAAATTAGCGACGTCCTTTCGAATCCGAGGCTGATTACGCGTCCTCGCCGTGTCCGTCGAAAAGACGGGGAAAGTTTTCATTAGACACTCGGACCCAATCCGGAATTCGCCGCTTTTTCATCACAGTCTCTCTCTCTCGCTTATGATTCTCTCGCTCGTTCTTCTCTCTCCGTGCCATCGCACCTTCTCTCACCGGAAGGATGAAATTCGCAGCGGGTCAGAGCCGCTTCTCAAATGGGCCAATTAATTATTCCGTTGGCCTGTCGCTGGATGTTTTCGTTCGAGATATTCGCGGAATAAGGGACGACCCCTTTGAGAACTTCTCTCCGCGTCTTTCTCATTACCAGCGACTCGTTTCCTCCCTTCCCCACGATCGAGCCCATTCAAACCCGGAAACACCTCCCCAAATTTGTTTTATTAACGTGCCGCGCAAATTGCACGAGTGGGAGCAATGTAATTTTGAAACGCATGAAGTCGTGAGTTGGCCTAAAAGTATGCCTTGTTCAAGTCTGGCGGAGGATTTCTTCGGGCATTTGGGCGGGAACAAGTGTGTTGGAATTTCGACAAACTTTTGCGTGTCATATTCACCTTTTTTGTAGGTTACACTTGCCCTTTTTGCACATCAAATTCACTCCAAGTTGCAAGTCCAGTTTTCCTACTAAATTTGTTTTGTATATAATAATACTTGGAGAAGAATTCACGTAATAATATTTTGAAGGATCAGTCGAAATATTTCTCGCCATTGAAGAATATAATGCTGGAAGCATAATAAACTGTGAATTTGATTTGCAAAGAAATTTAGAGTCCCCGATGATTCTCCCGCGTGAATCGAATCTATCGCTTAAAGGTTAAAACACGAATATTTGAAAACGCGCGTTTCTTAAAGAGTTTTAGCTTGAAAAATTAAACAAATTCAAGGTGTGAAAGACACACTGGACGAACTGGCTAAATCAATTCCATATACTGCTAGAAATTAACGTCCCGAAAAAAAAAAAACGCTCCGCTATTGATTACTTTTTTGCAAACAACACGGACGCGACGAGAACGCAAGAGCAAGGAAGCGAAATCTCATCTGGCGAGAATTTTATGGATTACATGTTCGCTGAAACAATGCTGTCGACGAAGGAGAGGCGTTTCAAACAGAAACGAGTTATGAGAGTACAAAGAGCCGCATAAAATTACCATATTTCATTACGAGCTTTGATGTGGCCACATTGTTCTACCGACGTGCGAAACAGTTTTATTCTTTAAGCAACAACGTTTCCATCAAAATATCGTGATTTCGTAGCTTGGAGATTGCCTTGAAACTTTATACGTATAATCACGATTATATTTTCTAATTCGGACCGAGGACAGTTGTTCGGAACCGAAAGCGGACGACTGTTTCATCGATATACCACTAATATCAGTATCGCTTGTTTTAAGAAGCCAAGAATTAGAGACAGAATCTTTCAATCGTCTGACAGTGGCAATCGCTGGACCGTAGATTAATGAAACCACAGACTGTTGGCTCCACTGATTGTGAGTAATAAACC
>NIPQ01038488.1:0-11223 GCA_002806875.1 Lepidotrigona ventralis hoosana | reverse complement strand
GTCGCCTTAACAGGATCTCCTCTCCCTCTCTCTCTCTCTCTCTCTCTCCCTCTCTCTTGGTATTATCTCTTAAGCGTACTTGTCCCGTAATGGTCTCCCTGGGCCGGGTTGGAACACGGCTGCTTAGTAAACACGCCCATTTCGGTGCCGTAAATTGTCGACTGAAACTGAAAGGGGACGCGCGGAAGATCGAGTCGAAATATTGCGGATATTCCTCTTCGTGCGAGCTACGTTTCTGTCTTTTCCCCTTTCTCTCCGGGTATTACGTTGCGTAATACCCCTTTTCGTTGGCTCTTTCAGTTCTTAAGTTTGCGACTTGTGTCCTTGCTCTTTCGTTTCCTGATATCGCGTCGTGTCTTTGTCTCCCTTTTTTACTTTCTCTTCGGTGTTCTTGGTCGTGTTTCTGTTTCAGGAAAGTCACGGTGGACCAAAGAAATGTTTATCTCTTCTTTTGTTTCTTCCCTGTTTCCCTTCTTTCGTTTCTCAAAAATTGTAAGTGGTCCAGAGAAATTAGGGTTGCACGATGGTGGGAAACGAAACTCTCGAACAATTCGATTCTGAATGTATAATTTAGAAAGAAAAAAAAAATAGTTTTCAGTTCTCTCCTTATTTTTTTCAAATTACACAATTGGGAACGAAGAACACATGCCGTTAAATAATCATCATTTGAAGAGAAGCCTATTACCAAAATCCGCGAGATATTTTCTTCTCTTCTATCTCGTCATACGTGTCGTTCACCTTCGACGAGTTTCCCATTTCGGAGATAAGCAGCTCGAAGACATATGACGAAGGAAGCAGTAACAAAGACCGAGAATTTATAAGTTTCCCTATAACGATGTGGATCTCGATCTCGATGGTTTCGAAAGCGTCGGCGAACGTCGCGCGCTAGTAGAAAAGTTGAAACAACGCTTGTTCTTCGAGGCGTGTCAGTTGAAGTTTCGAATGGCGAGAACAACGATTTTCAACGGTCCTCCGGAAGTTTCGAGTTCCGCCGTGGCATTGTGCCGTTCCTTCGAGAGAACCTCGTGCAGATGGCAAGGCATTAATTGTTTTACGCCGCTTGATCGCCACGATTTCGTATTTTCGGTTTCGCGGTGCGAGGTATTCAGATGGAGAAGCATTTGAAGACGCAGTCTCAAACTCTCGCACGCTTCGATTATCCAAACATACGAAGCTCGATAATTAACGTAATATTATCAACTCACTGAAAACACAAGCCAGCTTCAAACTGACTTTTTCTCCTTTTATTGACTAGTAAAATTACAATAGATTATAATATTTACATCCCTACTTAAATCTAGCCAACAGCTTGGACTTACCATTTCTGTAATTTGCTGATAATTATAACGAACGCATACATTTGTATGATAGAGTGAAGCTATAATAACGGCGTAAGAAGAAACTAAAGAAAATTCACATAATTCGGAATAATTCGCACAAATTAAACTTCTTTTTGCTCCTTCCAAAAATTTAAAAAATGGTGGGGAAATATTATTTTCTCAAGGATTATGTCATTGAACTATGTATTACACTTGTTTTAACAAACTCGCAATGCGAGCTGTTGATGATTACTTTAAATTTGAACAATATCACACGTTAGAAAGAATTGCAATCAACAAAATTTCGTGTCAAATACCATTTGAATGATGATTTCCAATGTTATATCATATTATTTGAAGTGAAGGGTTTAAATGCGCAAACATTCGCGAGCATTAAACGTTAGAAATTGATACGACATTATCAATTCACTGGGAAGACAAAAAATTACATTTCTCTTTCACTTTGTATCCACACATTTTTTAATCCATGCGAACACGGAGACTTGTTTCATCCGCATCGTACTTTGAATATTTTAAACGTAATGTTCTCTTGCTAATAAACGGATGTAAATTACCTTGCTAAATGTCATTGCGCGAATATTATTTATTTACCACGTCAGTTGAAACTTCCACGTAATTCGGACATTGTGGGCCGAACGCGCGTGTCCTCGCGTATTAACGTATGCATTTTATACAAACTTAGCAAATCACACAACACGCAAATTGACGAGATCAGAGGAATGCTACTTAACTATCTGGCACAATTACGCCATTTACCTACCGTTTAATCCCACTGTGTGAGTGCAACTTGCTCGGGCAGTGCGTCAGTTGCAAATACGAAAACGCAATTATCCATTTGGTTGATAGTTCGGACGTCGCGCGGCCGGCTACCACGACCGAATATTCAATGCACGCGCTCCATCCGGCCGGACAGGAAGTCGAAAGTTAGCAGACACCTCGTTAAAAGATTCATCGAACCGCCTAGGCTCCTCTCTTTCTCTCTCTATTTCTCTCTTCCTGTTTGCATCATTCGACCTGGCCTCTGTTCCACAACCGCGCTTCTTCGACTCCGTTGGTAACTCGAATTACACGTGAAAACCGCGGTGAAAAAGTTTTACCACGACTCAGCAGCGTGCGTTACGCCGTCGTTTAATCTGCTGTCGAACGTTCGATAAATTCGTTTTCTGGATGGTTTGTCGCGTTTAATTCGTTCAGGGCCTATCGATGGTGGTCGTTGATTATGCCCGGGCGATTGCGAGAAAATCGCGAGGTTCCTTTTAAAGATCGTGACGTCAGTGAATTGATTTTGGTATTGGCGGCGATTTAATTTGTCTTAATATCAGACTAAGTAGAAAATTACGTAGAATAATCGAGCTTCCTTTGTTGGAAGTAATTGAGGGATTTGCAGCAAGGAGAACGTCTATTTTCTTTTTTTTTTGTTACATATTCATTTGAAAAATAAATAATTTTTTACTTGGCGTAGAAAGAGTTAGCTCCAATTAACAACAATTTTTAATTCGCTTTTTCTTGTTGATTTACTGAAATTATATGAAAGTGGGGCTTCCTTTTTGAAAATAACTGTGGGATTCACAGCGAGGAGAATGTCTGCGTTTGCTATATTTTTTGCTACACGTCCCATTTCATTTGAAGAAGAATAATTTTTTTGCTTGATGTAGAAAAAAATTAGCGAATATGAATTTCTAATCGCTTCTCCGTTAGTTTAGTAAAATTATCCGAAAGTGGAATTTGCTGCAACAATCACTTTAATTAATACTATGTGTACATAATTGTAGTATATAATATACATGTACATAATTATATATAATAATATACAATAGTTTCTATATAATACACAGTATGATAAGTAATATATAGAAACTACGTAATACACAGAATTATTACTTTATATACATAAAACATGAGTTCCAGACTCGTCTTTTAGAACTACTACAACGTTCCAAATAGAATATTTATTTAAATAGAAATAAAATAAGAAGAAATACTGCAGAATTTATCATAGAAATTCGTTCCAAACTCGATGATATTGTACGAGAAAATCGATCGTTTATATTTATAAAATTGCTTTAACAACGTTATAATAATCCAGTTGTGCGAGAGAGCCGCCGAAATATCGATTACGTGTCATAATTCGAGTGAAAATTATCTGACACCAGTTAATTCTTCGCGACTCTTCTTAATGGACGTTTCCGACAGCACGCGGGCTGAAAATCAATTTCAATTGGGGAAAAAAATCGCCGGATAGAAGATACTTCTCCTCGCTGGGAGGAGATATATTTTCGGTAATCTGAATCAGAACGGCTCCGAAGCGGGATAATTAGAAAAGCTGAGCTCGGCAAACTTTCCCCAGCTGAGCTCTCACTCATCACGCATAGTTCGCCCTTCTCGAACTTTTCTCTCGTGCACGCATCGTTCCAACAACGTTCGCTGCAACGATGCTTCATACGCCATTTCCCAGAATTCTAATTTCCCGACTGTTCTTTCCCGTTTTACCAGGGCGTGAATCTTCACACAGGTGAAATTAAACTGAAACGAAATATTATCGCGCATAATTATTCGAATAATGATTCGAAGTCACCGCAAATATATACGAAAGTGCGATTCGAAGCGGATCTTTTTAGTTTAATTATAGAATGGATAATATTAATTAATATTCACTAATTGAAGATTTTCCTGCAGAGACATCTTATGTTTGGAGGATTCAAATACATGTATAAACTTTTGTTAAAGGAAATTTTGTTAGCTTCCTCCCTGTTAGAAATATGCCTTTTGTTTCAAGTTAAATTTCTCAGTTTATAGTAAAATGTAAAGAATTAACAATCACATTCAGAAAGTGTATTTAAATTTTACGAAATTCTATCCTGATAGACGTATATGCTTTGTTTCAGAAAACAAATTTGATCTCAGTTCTAGTGAAACAGTAATTATAAACGTGGTATTTTATAATACTGAGAATTTTACACAATTCCAATCTGTTGTATATAATAATTTAAATAAATGTTACACTCGTTAACGATTCATCTCACTATCAGTTGTTCAAAAGATTCTTACAGTATGCGTATTACGATGTTTATTTCGTTGTGGTCAACATATTGATGAAGATAAACGCAGAACAGTCTCGAATTTGCATTTCGAAGCATCTAAGTCAGTTTCAAATTTCGCTCGCCGTTTTCGATCCAAGTTTGTAATACGATGTAAAATTTACAGAGAGAGTACACGACACTCTCGATCTATCATCGAGCTGTCTATCGAGCTGTCGAAATTTCCAATCAATGAAGATGTCTAAGCCAACAAACCGATCGGGGTGGGGGAAGGTGATTATTCCGAGCAAACTCAGCGATACAGATGATTTAATGAACATACCAACGACTGTGTATCGTGTGTACACGAAGATCGAATATTATTTATAGTGTTCATACACACTTCTAAAATATTTGCCGCGGGTACACAGGAATCCTCAGGCAGTTTTAGCTGCTTTAAATGACAGTTCGAGGGATTTCGAGGCTTACCCTCGTGATTAAGAGATCAGCGGGCGCTATCGATTGTTTGACAAATTTGTGTGTCTTGGACTCCGAAATGACCAACTTAATTTAATCTTTAGTTTCCAATTAACATAATTAATAGTCGACATTTCAGAATATACGCGTCCAATTTCCGTTCCACGCGGATCGTAGCTTTGAAGTTTGACAGGCAACACGCAGATTTCACCTTCGTTCGTCGTGGCAAATAAGTAAAAATTACACCGGGACCGAGGTTAATTTCCAGAACAGCTTCGCTGCACATAAAGAAGGATTGTAATTGCGCCTGGACGTGCCACATAAAACTTCATTGCGCGTTTTAATTCCCTGGCTGGCCTGGCTGGCGTTTCACCGCCTTCTTCGCGATGTTTCCCTTCGAAGTGATCGAGATACGAAACACGGTTATTTCCTGACGAAGTTGTTCCGTCTTCCCTGACGAGGAAAG
Organism: Lepidotrigona ventralis hoosana; assembly: GCA_002806875.1. Lineage (NCBI taxonomy): Eukaryota > Metazoa > Arthropoda > Insecta > Hymenoptera > Apidae > Lepidotrigona > Lepidotrigona ventralis. The sequence goes on along the minus strand of NIPQ01038488.1, from coordinate 5,923 downwards.
AATTGTACGATACCTCAATTCGATTCACACGAGGAAACGCTACTTGTATTCCTTCCACGAACAAATGTCCAAACGTATTAATCTGATTTATGATTTCAATTTAGAATTTCATTAGCACGAAGAAGGATTCAATGGTTTTGTAAAAAACGTCAGATTTGAAGATGTATGCATCAAATGCATTCTAAGGATTATTAAAATGCGCAGATACCTTGAAGTTGATTATTTCAACAGGTTGGAAAGTTCATTTAAAGCAAATTTTCATTCAAATTCATCAGAAAATATTCCTGGAATCTAACGAATGAAATCTAAATACGCATTTTTGATAATTCTAACTAAAGTGAGACCTCTGAATGTTTCATCCCCTGAATATTATAACGAGCACTTCGCTGCGAATATTTCACATACTTCTTCATATTACATACATTCTGTAAATCCTCGCGTGTCCAAAACTTCTGCGTGAAAAATTTGATGCCTCGAAAAATTATTCCTTTTCGCTTTATCGGCGTTAAGTACCTACCTAGAGAAATTAAATATCCGGCAGATATCGATGAAACAAAGAACCAGAAACAAAGACAAATGGTAAGATAAGATTTATTACTGATTGAAATACCGTTTAAACGTAACGTAAAAATATAACGTAAAAATATACCGCAGTTAATTTTGTCCCCTTAATGGCGTTGCACAGCTAATCTCCATCGTATTTTCTAATTCCATAATCGATACGCAATAAAGCGTTGCTGTTTGCGCGTAGATGCAACAGTGATTAACCGAGGCCGAGTAACGCCTGCAAAGCTGCCGGCGTAAAGCTGCGGATTATTTCGTGGGCCGGATATCCCTTCGCGCAAAAGTTGCATCGATTAAAAGATTAATCGAGAAAAGAGGCGGGATTAAAACGAGCCGTTCCGGGCGCCACTGTTTTATTCCACGTGGGCGTGAGCAACGCCCGCTTTCTGAAATTTGAGCGTTGTTATTGAATTTTTTTATTCCATCGCTGGGATGGACGAGGATGTTAGCTTTAACCAGTATCGGGCAAACCTCATTCTGGATAAGAAAGAAATTGTCATCGTCCATCAATTTATTATTCTTGTTTATGTCGAGAGGATGTCAATTTTGATCAGAATTTTATTTCAAATAAAAAAGAAAAATTAAAGCAGTCGTCTTCACTAATTTATTGATCCCTTGAGATTCATAACTTTATGTTTATATTGGATCCAAATCATGTAAGTCATTCGAACGTTGTTATCGAATTTTTTATTCCATTTTCGAAAGAATGCCAGTTTTACTTTAGAACTTTANAAAAAAAAAAAAATTACCATCTGAATTAATCGTCTTCGCTAATTTATTATTCTCGTTTGAAAAGACAATCCTTCGTGTTGGATCCAAATCGAATAAATGAAATGGAATTTTTTATTCTATTTTCGATCAGCAAAAATCGTAGATAAAAATCCTCACTTCATCTTCGTCAATTTATTATCTTCTGAAAAATTACTTTAGCTTGGCTACAAATCGGATAAATCACTTGCGGATAAACCTTTTACCTCAGTTAATTCGTTGAAATGAAATAGCAAATAATGTAAACAGCAGAAGGTGAAATTTATACGATAGGAACGGAGACAATTTAAGAAAAACTATTTGTTGGAACAAACACGAAACGTGAAACGAAATAAAAAATTATCTTACTTGAAAAATTATTTTGCCACGTTCAAACGGACGGATGTAAGAATAGTTCGAGTCGAATGAGATATGTTTAAATAATCACTCTTCAAATGTTCAAATTCAAACAATGTCCGTGTTACTCGGTTCTTTCTTTTTTCTGCGAGAAAAATGGAAATATAATATCGTTAACATGGAAAACGAAGACGTTAACGTCGAATGGAATTCTCCTTCATATTGCGAAATGTTTCCAAGTAATGTGCGCGTCTGTTTCTCTTCCTTTGTTCGCGTTTTACGTTTCTTTGCAATCACACAGGGAGAGCTACACAGGGAAATCCGTGGAAATTTAGTTACAGTCCGCTTTATGCGAAAACTCGATTCCAAAGGCATGTTCTCTACACTATATAGCATACGTGAGATATAATTAGATATAATAGACGAGATAATTACTGCCCTCTAATATGTATCAGAATCTTACGTAAAAATCTACTACGATTTACATAATTAAATAAACAGAATTAAAATAAACAGATTTATCCAAGCAAAAATTAATATTAATTTTGTCAAAAATGCCCGTGACTTTTCTCCAAAAGTAACTGCAAAAGATAGAAATCGTTAATAGTAAAATGAGTTTGATTAATATTTTTAAGAAAAGAACGGTTTTATTAGTTTGTTCGTTGTTTCTTTGGTTGAAATATTTACGTAGCTGTGTAATTAAATTGCCCGATATATATAGTTGTGAATTCTTTATTTTTTGATGAAAGAAAGTTTACAGCTGCATTGGGAATAATTATTGGCTAGCGTTCGTTTAATGTGTCCTGCGATAGATCGATTTTGAAAAGGTAATATATCGAAAAGAATAAAATTTCTGATACATCTCTTAGCATGGAATTGTTGAAAAAAAAATAAATCAAAATAATGTTAGAATATGAGAATATCTCATTGTTAATAGCTAGATTATGGATTTTCGTGCAAATTCATATTGAATGAAAATTAAATTATGAACAGTGTACTGTTGGATATTTTATATATTTTTGCATATTATATGTGTTCCGTAGTAATACAGAAATACAATTAAAATGTAATGAACGTGAAAAATATGCACGAGAAAAGCGTGACCCAGTTCCACCATGCGATTGTTAATTTAAAAAAAAAAGAAAAGCAATCGATAAACCAAAATAGAAAGACAATGTTTCATTCGTTCTTCTTAAGAAATCCAAACTATAGACAATAAAATTAAGACATGATTTAATATTACAGTAACTTATAAAAGAGAAGGATGATTCGTACAAATATTATTTCACCGATGAATAATACCCAGAGACAGAGACGAGCAAAGATTTAGTTTTATTATAATACTGATCCGCCTCCGTCAAAATAAAAGGACAATATTTCATTCATCCTATCCTATGAAATTCAATAAAAATAAGATTCATACTATTATACTATAACTCATAAAAGAGAAGAATACCCAGTTAAGTACCATTTCATTAACATCAACACCGAGAATGAACAAGAATAAACGAAGAAGATCCAGAGTGTTTCAATGAAATAAAAGCACAACAGTTTCATTCATTTCTTATAAAATAGACTGGTACTAGTATTATTTCATGATTAACAGCGAGCAACGCGAGGAACATTCGAATTCCTTTATTACGGCTTAACGATCGCAAGGGAACGACGAAGTCATCTCGAACAGCCTCCTCAGCTTTCGATCGATACTACTTTCAGCTTTCGAGCCAGCCGATTTGACGATATCATCGCGAATTGTTCTCCGATACGATCCGGAACTGTCGTTAAACCAGCAGAGGCCTATTCCACAGGCCGCACGAGGGTCAACCTCGCGGATTATGGCAACGACACTCCGCCATTTCCGACCTCGTGCATGCATCAACGACGCCAAATGGACGACCATATCGATTTTTACGATCCATAATCCACCACGGCTGGTGGTGCGCGCATTTCACGAGACGATCGACGAGAAATACGCCGGCGTTTCGCGCCATCGAGCGCGCCCTCCAATAGAAAAAAAAGAAAAAAAAAAAACAATTTCGTCTGGGACACGAAGTTCTTCGAACTCGAAACTCGCGCCCTCCAATAGAAAAAAAAGAAAAAAAAAAAACAATTTCGTCTGGGACACGAAGTTCTTCGAACTCGAAACGACGTTGAGCATGATTCACAGCTCGTGGTTACGACGAACGCCATATTTTGATTATTACGACGATGACGATGATGACGGAGGCCAGCGTGATGCGATAAATCTTCCTCGAACAGTGCGACGCGACGCAATGAAACGCCACCAGTAGATCATTATTCGAGAAACGTCGTAAATAACCAACAATTACACGTTCTGTTGACGTGCGTGTAATAGTAATGTAGATTAGTTGACAAGAGCAAACTATGATTGAAGTTACGTTAAAGTGAAAGTCGGATCTGTGCTGTTCAAATAGAACAAAATTCCTTTCTATTCTTGGAATTATAGAGAAGCATTGCATCAACTTTGGCTGAGGATATTTATGCATTTTGTAGGAAATCTATGATCTCAAAATACATCTACCAAAGACAATATAAAACATTTGAAATAAAGTATTTATCGCGATACCCAGATTGTTTAGATTGCATTGCTTAAATCACCTCCGCGAAAAATCTGGAATTAACACAAGCGTTTCACAGTGCAGTTGCTACGGAATCTCTCTGTTGCATTTCGAAGTTAGAGAACGGAAGAACAACGATCAAAAAGAAAAAAAAAGAAAAAATGATCGATCAACAGTTCGAAAGTATCCAAACGAGCGAAACCGACACGGAACTACACAAAAGTTAAGCGAACTCGCAGAATTAAAAACACTCGGGCCATGAGAAAATTCCCATTACTCCGCGGAGGCTATCCCCACAAATTAAAATTCACAAACAACCCATTTCCGGCCCGTGGAAAACCGTGCGCGATTTCCCACGCCATGCAGATCCACCTCCATTAAAACCCGGGCAATTCGAACGTTAATATAAAGCTCGTACAGGCGTCGAAACGAAGCCATCGTGCTCTTCAATTATAAATTCGTCGGCAAATCGCGCGGCCAGAAACTTTCGTCAAGCGGCTAGATCGCGGTGTCGGTTCATTCGCGACGCGTTCCCAGGAGAAACGGACGTTAACTCGTTAACACGGTTTTGCTCTAAACCCAAGAACAACAACAACGGGCCAACATTACAAAAGGGACAACCCGCGTGACAATCGGTGCCGTTCTTGCGAAACACGCGTGCACTTCGTCGCAATTTACTTGCAGAGGACAATGAGTTGTGCCCTGATTCTCGGTGAATGCAAAAACCGACGCACTCTGAGAAGCAAGTCGTCGACTGCTTGCATCTGATTCTCTCCAGCATCCCTGTGTTAATTTTTTTTTATTGGTGTATCGTAACAACTTCGCAATAAGAAGGAGAGAAGAGACGCGGAGGATTCCATTAACAATTTGACCGGCGTATTATTTGAAATGATAGTCTCGTGTAAGAAATATTATTTTTATGTGTACTTTGCAAATAACTGTACAATTCAACTAATTTTAATTTTCTTAATGTGCTGCAACAATTAATGACCCGGATCGATGTGACTGATTTCAGACTATCATTTGTCCTTGCCAAAATTAATATTAATTTCTGTTTGGACAGAAACACGAGCGTATAAATCTACTTATTTTTCGTTATCGTTTAAATTACAGTGATGTAGAGTATTCTAATATTTTGATTTATATGTAGAATATTTCGTTTTAACGTTAACAAGTTCATTTATTTCTTTATATTAATATTTTTGGACAACCGAAATCAAGTATTATACACACGTGTGACGCTCACTGTGAAAGTGTTAGTACGTGGGTTCTTAATTGAAGGATATTTTGATAAAAAGTTGGATTTAATTGAATCGTAATTGAAAAATTGGCAAATTTAATTGTTGTAGTATTATACACACGTGTGACGCTCACTGTGAAAGTGTTAGTACGTGGGTTCTTAATTGAAGGATATTTTGATAAAAAGTTGGATTTAATTGAATCGTAATTGAAAAATTGGCAAATTTAATTGTTGATGTTTGTAATTGATTTTCAATAGATCCTAAGTCATGGTTACAATGACTGACTGTAACAATGATGGATTTCGTAACGAACAATGTATCTACTGAAAAATGCAGAATATTTCTGTCAGATTTCACATTTTATTTTTGCAGTAACAAATTTTCATAATCATATTGAACTCGCCATTAAATGATAGAAAAATGTAAGATACTTCG
>NIPQ01038487.1:0-11139 GCA_002806875.1 Lepidotrigona ventralis hoosana | reverse complement strand
ATCGATAAAAATATATAGTATCATTTTAAAATAGTGTAAACATGACCTTGAAAAAGAATTCTTTCCACTATCAACAGATGTACCTTGGAATAATGCAACTTTATCTCAAATATTTTTTTCATAAAAACAAAAATACAGCACATTTGAAATATCTCAAGAAATATTAATTTTTTCGCCATTGTGTTCTAATATTTTTTTATTCAGAGTTTTTACACAAAAATTCAGTATTTTTACACAAAGGATCGTAGAGAAAAAAATTGTTGATATCTTTTAAAAAAACAGTGCATGTCTATAAAAAATATGATAGAGCTTCTTAAACAATGCTTTATTATTAAATTCATATTCATTTATTATGTATATACATATGTATATATGCCTGCAATGAAGTGTCATCGGATTTTAAAAAACAGTGCATGTCTATAAAAAATATGATAGAGCTTCTTAAACAATGCTTTATTATTAAATTCATATTCATTTATTATGTATATACATATGTATATATGCCTGCAATGAAGTGTCATCGGATTTACTTCAGTAAACGAATAATTTTTGATGCGGAAAAGATAACGCTGTCTATATTTTTTTATTTTAATTCTTATCGTCAATAGCACAGATGAAATATATCTATACAGCAGATATTTAAATCGATACAGCAGGATGTAATTTAAAAAATAGTAAAAATCAGGTGATCCCTAAAACATGAGATNTAGTAAAAATCAGGTGATCCCTAAAACATGAGATACGAAAAAACATTGTTAGCCAATAGAACTACATGGTGGCCACTGAAAAAATGAAAGGTTTGAAAAAGTCATAACTTGTTCGTTTTCAATTTTTTTTATTTTCTTTTTTTTTTTGTAGGTTATAGAGCTTGGAGATTAAAATAGCTACGTATGATGTCCAGCAACGAGTAAAAAACTCATTGAATTTTTCTATTCCAGTGATTTTGATCTTTACTCCTTCTTTTTATCTTCTCCTTTCTACTTCGAATGCTGCATAAGTCTCACCATCACCTGCTTTTTGTAACAAAAGTTAAAAATTAAATACCCGTCGATTTATTATTACACTTATAAACATAATTTGGAAAACTAAAACAAGTGCAAAGAATTTCTCTAACATGTGACATTTACTTCCTTACTTCCGAACTTATTTTGTTCCTTCAAGATGAAATCCATCATCGATAAAAAGATACGTACGAAGGGAAAGATCCTGAAACACAAGGCGGAGGCCATATGTACATATATATATATATATATATATATATATATATATATATTTGGTAGTGGCTTGCACGCTCCAATCCCTCAGTAACGCAATAGTTGCGAGTCTGTTAAAAAAGTAGCTTGACGATTTAGTTGTTTATTTGACCAGTAAACAACCCTTTGTAAACGATTGTATTTTCCATCCCTCCGTGTTGCTAATCTTTGACAGACTAGGGAGTATCTGTCTCTGATAAGAGCATTTGTATTGAACAGAAATTATTAGAATTTGAAACAAAACAACTTTTGTTCAACAGGTTAATTCTACGCACCGAAATGATGGCTGAGTTTCAAGTTTCGCAAATGTTTATAGACATAGAAGACAATTAATCGAAACATAAGTATTTACTTAAGGTACTAGATTACTTTAAATTTAGATATGAATTTAAGAACATGTCGATAGCATATTAAATTCGTTATAATAGTTTCATATATAATTAATTAAAAATACAGATATCGATTTCGAATGGTTTAAAAATTAAACCGCGAAAATGAAAAACGATACATGGTATGCATGGTTTTAAGGGAATTATTGCAGAGGTGTACATTACGATATGCAAAAGTTTTATATTAATTTCGCGTTTGAGCGAAACATCATGGATTTAGTTTATCTTCTATTTGGAACGAAAAAGAAAATTATGATATAAAGAGTAATAATAGAATTTCTTCACAAAATCTTTTTTATTTACATTTATTTTCTTGCAAGCCGATCGTCTTTCTGTCGAGACGCGTTTTGAATCGCTATATTGCACATTTTGATTCTTTTCAAAGCGTTTCGAAATGTTTATGATATTTGAAGAGGTTTGATCCGTACTTGCGACAGTAACAAAAATTCGTTGTAATCTTTGTTCTTCTTTATATATTAATTTATCGCCGTTACAAATTTCACCACATGAAGAATTGTGAAGAATTCCGCGACGTACAGAGTTTCTACATCGAACGCGAAGTAAAGTAGTCTCATTTATAAGTAAAAATTATCACTCTTGGTTAGACAAGGCTAGTTCACAGTTCACAGTTTATTATACTTATATATATACTTTTGGAACACGGCCACGAGTAAATCGCAATATATTAATCCATCGGTTTTATTTATTTTTCCTCCTCCTTTCTTCTGATAAGGCCAACAACTATTTCAAAGTTAGCTTGTCAAATTAGAGATTTTTACACACATTTCACTTTTCTCAATTTAAAGAATCTACCAGTCTCCCCATAAATTTCAGTTAGTTTCGAGCTAGTCCGCACAATAGTAATTGTTAAGACAACGAGAAGCTTGGTTTTCAGAAGATGATAGGACATTCCATGCGAGTCATCTCATGGGATGGTAACGAAAATTCTGGAAGCTCTATTCCTTCTTGACATGTCCCCCGCTCTTGACTTTTTAGAGTTCTTTAGAGAGCAGAGGAAGATCTCTTTATAGATCTCCTGTTAGTTCAGCGATTAACAATAAATAATTCGATGATCATATTCAAGTTCAGTGATGTAATAATTCAGTAATCGAGTTCGATAGTCAGTAAGTCATTCAGTTCACTTGATTACTAAGCAGTCAGTGCAGACAGGGATCTCAGTCAGAATCCATCAAGTTAAATGCAGAGTTATTCATTCGTATATCAGTATATCAGGTGATTCTTCAACATCAAGTGATATAACTAAAAGCACGTGGCCATCCATCCATCATGCCAGCCATCCATGTCCTTAACACCCTCTTTTTTTTTGGAACGTTGCACACGATGATTGGTCAGATTATCGTTTTTAATTAATTAATACTTCTAGTGTTGTTCTCCTTCGAGCAGTTCGAAGTATAAAACGGACCACGATTTTTGATATCAAAATTTTGCAATCAATTGTAATTAGTCTTGTCATAATTACAATGTTTTAAATCATTTTATTGCGCATGATATTTCTCATACTTCTGTATCCACGCAATTATTTATGTCGTCATTATACTACAACGTTATATTCTCTGCTTCATTTTTCAAATTTCGTATTACATATTTTTTGGTAATGAAAGAAGCTAAGAATTAGCTCGATGTAATTATTTCTCTAGGCCAGTTCGAATCGAATTCTTGTTTAAAATTGTTAAGTAAAATCAATTTTTTCCCCATTCCATACATCTGGGTTGTATTTTTCATTCGTGTTTCATTTCTACGTCCACCATTATCTGTTCTATTCTCGTTTAGCTGACTTGAACAAAAATCTGGTCCGACTATATTTTTAGCGACTAATTCCGTAATCCTATTCAATATTTAATCGTTTGATTATTGGACTAGACATACAAATTTCACACACACGATCAAATAGCAGGCTTGAAGAGTTTAGTTTATAATCATCGACATGACTTTGATATATTGATATTTGACGTGTTTCTCAAACATCGACCAATCACCAAAGACCTCAGAACTTTATCCGCAATAATTTCCTTTGAAGTTTGCACGCGTTGCGAATTTCCGATTAGTATTTGATGAAATTTTCCCTGAGTTGCAGCTTCCAGCGTTCAGATGAGGCTCGCGCGACAATCAATGCTTCAATTTGTCGAACGTAGGTTAGTTGAACTTTATTTCTCACTCCTGCAAGTATGTTTTTCTCTCATTAAGGGCAGAGAATATTTCTTCGGTCTTCTAATTGATCATGGTTAATAATGGTAGATAGACAAACAATAGATGTTACAAGCATGAAAGAAAGGCAGCTGGATTAACTAGGAAAAGACCTACAACTTCCAGTTACTTTATTAAATTCTAATTTTCAAAATTTTGAATATAAAATTCGGATGGTGTATTCTAGATGTAAATAAAGTTTTATCTACACAAAAGAGAGTACGTTGATTTTCCAGCGATGTCGAAGCGGACCTCTGCGAGACGTAACATTGGTGTCAAAAATAGTCCACACTACCAGAGCGTAGAGTTATTTCCACTTGATGACTTAGGCAAGGGTCCTACAATGTCGAGCGCGACCCTCTCAAAAGATGCCCCAACATTATAAATCTTAAGGGGTCTTTTCTTTCGGACTCTTCCTCGCCATATAGGCGCAACACCACTCTTCAACTCGGTTGTCAAGCCAGAAGAACTTCTGCGTACACCGAAATGTCCTCCTGCGGGAGCCTCGTGATATTCACGCAGCACTTCTTCCACTTTGTTCTTCGGTACCAGGAGCAGAAGGAATAGGTCTTCACCACGCATTCCTTGTTGTACGTCCAGGGAATCCTATATCTTCCAGAAGTATTTGGTAGCTGATGGTACATCTAAAGATGTGATTAATATTTCTTTTGTTGCTGTAATACGTGGCAATCTTTTTGAAGTAGTTGATTTGTACATCTTTTATATTACTTTATTACTTTATATTTCGTTTCAATTCTCACGCGTTATTCTTTTGATTCCTTCATAATTATTTGAATAGAGCCAACTTGTTCTCCTTTTTAGAAGTAATATAATGGCAATAATAGAAAATTATATGTGTATATAAAATTATATGTGTATATATGTTTATAATTATAAGTTTTAGCTAAGGCTGAAAATTTTCACAATATTTTTTCTGTTTCTAATTTTTCGTGTTTTTAATATAGATTTTTAATATAGATTCATAAAATATATTAATTCGTAATAAATACGTAATTTGTATAATAAATTAGCAGATCGACTTGTTACCGACGTTTTTAATCATGCGTTGCTGTTTACAATGAATCCTTATGGAAACGGCGATATTGCGCTGCTCATCCTGGTTTAAATTTGCAATGCACAATTTGAATGCGAAACGAAGTCTCTAGTGATGAAATACATACACTGTAATGCAATTTTGAAAACAATAATAAAAGTCCTAATTAAAAACAAAGAGAAGAATCGTACAGACCAATATATCTTCTCTTTATACTAGGAAAAATATTAGGAAAACTTAACTTATTACAAAACAATTAATAGATCTTCTCAACAACCACGAACTAATTTCTAAAAGACAGTACAGCTTTAGAACAGGAAAAACAACAGATCGCAATCATAGATCTAAGAAGACAAATACAGTAAAACAAAAATACGTTGTCGGACTTCTCTTCGATATCTCGGGAGTATTCGACAATGTATACTAGCCTAATTTCCTAAAGAAAAAGTGGTACGTTTATACGGAAATATACGCATACGTACGTTTAGGCCAGATATAGAAAATATATTTTATATCATTTTTATATTACACCTTCGGGAGGCACTTACTTTTTCATGTTATATCCTTATACCAATATATATCAATTTAAACAGGTTTTGCACAGTAATACTACTAGTGATAAAAATTAAAATCAAAGAATATAAACAATGTTGCCAATTCTACACCGAAATTTATTCAATTGAACATAGTAGAACTTCATTAATTAAAAAATATAGCTTAAAATAATGATAAAAATAAAGTGTCATGTTTTTTATATATCTCGTCTGCGCTTCTACTTATATCATCAATGAACAGTAAGACCTGACATACTATTTTTTCTGAGTTTCATTTGTAAATAGATATGACATTATATGGCACTGTCTCATATCTTGAAAAAAATCGAACTGTTTCTTACACTCTTTGTTATTTACTATGACTAACATAAAAATCACATTCAATTCAATCATTAGAAAACGATAACCACTAAGTACCACAGTATTATTGCTATATATATCTCAATAGGACATTACTTTACTGAACTGTACTGACTTTACTTAACATTACATCTAACTATATTTGTTAATTACTTGTATTAATTAGCGAGAAAGGATTGATAGAAGTTTATATATAGGTATTAACATTTCATGACATAAGTATTCTTATTTGTTGACTTGCAAATTACCTTGTTTTAATAGAAATCAATAACAATGAAAAGAATTTCATTTGTTAAATCACAGACGAAATATAATAATACTTTACATCGAAATGTGGAATGTGAAAAAACATTGAATGTCAGATCTATGCTATATGTCATCTGTGGTAAAAATCTACTGATATTATATAAACATTTGAATGGAAATGTACGTTGTAATGTATCGCTGTAAATGTATTGTTAGTTGGCTAGTAGAAAAAAGAAATAAAGAAAAGAATTGGCTAGTGGAAAAGGAATAAAGAAAAAAAATTAAAAAAGAATTTGATAAGAAAGAATTTTGAATATGCAACAGAAATAATAATGGATAAACTGCAGAATATGATCAAATTTGCTCATAAAACAAGAGATTTAGAAACTTTTGAAAGCTTTCAAAACAAGAGATAAGAAAATAGTTCAACTATCAGCGAGACATCTTAAAAAATAATCAATAGATAAAGGAAAAGTATTTCTAATGTGGAGATCATACAGATTAAAAGAATGAACAAATATTACAAGATGCTACAAATGCCATGGATATGAACATTGTAAAAAATTGTAATTTGCCAGATCATGCTTATGCAACATATGTGAATCTAAAGATCATTTAAAATGACTGTAACAAGATAATCATTCTCAATATACATAAATTGCATAAGAGCTAAAAAAAAGGAGATGAAGTATGTGGTTCACTATACACAGAGAATGCTGAATTTAGACGACACTTGGAATTGTACAAAAACCGCATAAAATGTATGGGATGTCTAGGAGTAACTGACAATAAAACGTTCAGCAAAATTATGTCTAAGAAAGAGAAATGATCACCATGTATATACATGGCTACAAATGTAAATGCTACGGCCAGATACATTTGCTAGTCGAAAATGTTTTGATAGCATAGTTTCTGCTGTGTGCTTGCTATCATTAATTCTTTTTTCTCACGTGGAATATTGGAAAGTATTAGATCTATTTATGCCAATCCACAAATATTTGGATCTAGAAACGAATTCGTTGGTATTCCTACAGAAGTGGACAAAAGTATTCGCACACTCATTGAAAAATTATCATATTTGAAACTGTTTAAAGCACGTAAAACAAAATCGTACAATAATCCAGTTGATCACATTTTAAGCGAAGCCTTTATTTTACCAATCTTGAGTTTTTTTTTAAACATGTTTTTACATCATGCAGCAAGTGGAAAAGCAATTATAGAAAATGTCGAAAATGCCTTCACAAATGTAGAAAAATTTTTTCCATGATTAGAACTCCTTGTCGCACATTTTTTGTCGTCATTTTAATAAATTTGAATATCATACATTTGAATATCAGAGTTAAACGATGAAAATTCAAAAAATTCTAATATTTTGTCATTAATGTTCAGAGTTCCATAAAATGGCGACAAAAGATCGTACAAGTTTTAAGAGTCATTGTAAAGAGAAAACTTCGATTTTCAAGGCCATAGATTTCATTTAATCATGAAAAAAAGAGGCATTTCCAGAAGCATTTAAATTTTTACAATTTTCGAGAACAAAAGTATCCTTTTTTTTCCACTTGCTACATAAGTGTAAACACATCTTGTAAACTGTCAAAGTGTAAGCTTTACAGTTTAATTAAAATGAGGCCAATTAAATTGTTATGATTTCTTTTTATGAAGTTATAACAGTTTTAAATATAGACAATTTTTAATTTATGCGAATCGTTCAACTTTCGTTCAGCTCTATATTTACAATCGTGATTTTAAATATAATTCGTACGAACTGGACCAATGCCCTGCGATCAATAATATAAATGAAATAAATAAAATAGAATCAACTACGCAAACACAAAATGCCTTTCAATTCTTCCAGTTTTTTTTACTGGCTTCGTCACTTTTTCTGCGTTTTCTATTCACTGTAGCCTTTTTTTGTGTTGTCTCAATTTCAAAAAAATGCCTTCCAACATTCTGCTGTTGATGATAAATTATGGAAGATTTTGCTTCTTTTTTAATTAAGAAAAAAAAAATGAGTCCAAAATATCTACGGATTGAGTTTGAGTTGAAGTATTTTATTTGAAACTTTATTTATATTTAATTCAATGCATTATAAGACGGTTGCTCAAATTATGTATGTAGTTTCTTCTAGAATCTTTTAGACTAAGAACGATTTAGGATTTCTTACCAGCATGGAGAAATTTATTGTCTTATTTTGGATATTGTTGTTCGCTGACCTGATCTGTGGGTCTGTTACGCTTACAATACTGTCTTTTAGGATTGGTTGGCATCGATCATTCGATCCATGTTTTAATTACAGCATTTTTTAGTTGAGCAATCAAACGGCCCGCACTTTAAAGTAATTGATTCGTTAGCCAATTTGTATAAAACAGTCTACGGAAAAGATGTTACATTACGTTACATTATCATATTGTCATACAGTGCTCGTGACTTCCGATCTCATTGGAATCGTTATGCTACTTGGCTACACTTCAACGTGTTTGCTATTCGGCTCAACAATTAGCTCTTTGAACCTGATCTATAACACTTGGTCCAGCGAGCCACACCACAAGTACAGCACATTATGATACAGATGTCTAGATTCTATATGAATAACTATCTTATATATTTTCTACACATAGTTATAGTACTCTTTTATTGAATTCCTCCTTTCTTTCTTTTTTTTTTCGCTTTTTTGTTTCAGATCAACGAGCTCAATTTCTGTTATCTTTGGCAAGGATTTTATTCTTTTACCTTCGAAAAGATTTGGAAAATCGGATTTAATTCGCATCTAATTGATCTAAACATCGTTCCATCGCGCATTTAGTTGGTTGACGGTATTGAACTGATTCTTCTAGCATCAGCGAAAACTCATAGTTAATTTCGACGAAGCGAAGTTCCAGCCCGTGTTGTTGCTGCAATTAGACACTCAAATCTTGAGTGCTTCGTCGATTTATAATTGCATTAAATAGCCGCTTTGTCGGTCGACGTTATACCGCATGTTCCTGGTTTAATTCTCGTCGATTTCTCGAATTTGTTCTTATATTGTTAATAAACTGTTAATAAACTGTTACTCGGGAAAATTCTTCCTTTGTGATACGTTCATTTTGCTTTTTTACAGATGTTATTCTCATTTTCTTCGTCGACTTTGAATCTGATTCCTTGTTTGTCGACTTGCTTGAATAAGTGGCAAGAGAACATTGCAATCTGATAATTGAAAGCTTCGATTCATAGAAATTTCACAAATCTACAATAATGCGATTCGAGTAAATTTTTACAAAATATTTCTTTTTTGCTTTTTACTTTCTATCTTGATATTATTGATAAATTTTAATTGTTGGCAATTTTAGCATTAAATAGCAATAAATCAGAGTTAAAAACGTATTGATAATGTTGATAAAAAATAGAGAATAAATACCATTCGAGCAGCAGACTTAACGCAAATGAAACTACGAATAACAAGTATTGTAATAGACAGTAGCTATTTTTGAATATATTCGACGAACGGAATCTATTGAATTTAATTAATTCGATAATAAAGGAAAGAATATTTATAGAAATAATTATAAAATTTATTGTAAAAATTTATTCTGAGTGATTAGATCTAATTTAGTATACATAAGCTGATTGTGACTGAGATGTAAACCAAGAATATGTTTAAATGATAGATCTTTCGTCTTGCATCTCTATTTGAGTAATTTTGTATTTAAATATACATAGATTATCATTCTCAACGAATAGTCGTTTGATTAAAATACATATTATAAAAATAACATATTTATCGATATGAAAAAACTTGTAGAAAAATATTGAAAAAGTTGAATAAGATGTACACCGTGGAAGTTACTTCGATTACCTTGAAAAAACGTAGAAGAGATAAATTGAATTTTCACTTTAGATTGAAGAGTTTCAGTGATCATGAAATAGTAACTGAAAAATGTTTTCTAGTTTACAATGAAATTTTCGCTTTAATCGTGAAAGAAAGAAGATAAATTAAAACTGGCAAACAGAAGAGGGGAAAATGGCTAGCTAATTGTCTGAACAGGAAATTGGAAAGCTTTTGTAAAGAATTAGTCCTTGTTAAGAACTTCTTTATCGTGTGCACAATTATTAAAGTTAGTTTTATAGTAGAATTAAAAGTTAGTTTCATAGAAGTATTAAAGATAGTTTTATAGTTAAATTTCAATAAAAACTTAATCGTTTAGAACATTATGCGAAAAATTTGAAACGTGTCGTGTTACAATATTCCTTGAATGGAATGCTCGCTGCACAAGTTCACCGTTCATAATTTTGGAAATTTCAAAGTCGATAGTAATCAAACACATTCCTCGAATATCGGCTCGATTACACTTCCTTGTTTTTAGGATTTTCAGGTGTTCTTGTTTCCTTTCCTTTCCTTTGAATTGCATTGAATCTGAAGTGAGAATAAAATCACTGACAAGCGCGATATATTGATCTACCATATCGATTTATGCAATTCATCTGAATATATATTCAATGTACAATTCATTTCAATATTCCTGTCATTGTTTTGCTAACGATTAATTTTATTACAATGTGATTGAAAAAATATTTCATTATTCTCCACTTTGTAAAGAAATCTAAATTAGAACTAAAAAAAAATTTAAAAAGCCTAATTAAAACTAAAGAAAATTTTAAGGTAAAGAAACCTAATTAAAACTAAAAAAATTTTTTTATGTATATAATAATATGTATAAATACTCATATATTAGAAACATTCAACGTCAAATGTTTTGTAATTATAATAACTTATGCTATTAATCGTCTTTCGATTTGTACTTCATTTTATCATTTTTTGCACTTTGCTCGGTCGCTTATAGTAGCGAAGGTGTTATATAGAATCTAACGGAAACAGAATTAACAGAATACGTGCTTGTCGATCTTTCAATTATAATTTTAATTGCTTCTAATCAACCTTGGTTATTTTTCTCAACGGTATGATTCAGGTTAATGCTACTGATATATTGTTAATTTCTGCACACAGAACCACGCTGTCGAAATTAATCATTTTGTAAATTAAATTCCATAGTGCTATCGCGTTTGATCAGACAAATTGTTTTAATCATAAAAGAATCGATTGT
>NIPQ01038475.1:0-11293 GCA_002806875.1 Lepidotrigona ventralis hoosana | reverse complement strand
CAACCAGTCACCCGTGCCGATTCGGACCTTTCGTCCTACGACATGGTTGAGTGACCGGAGGAACATAAATGCATGCGACTCACCGGAACGATGTCATCTGCACTGGGCCAAGGAAAATCGTCCTGAAAATGAAGTAGACAGCACTGAGAATGGTAGAAGTGAACGCCGTGAAAAATTTCTAAAAAACATAAAAACACAGTGTTATTTGTAAAAATTTGAATTTTATGAACAATGATGCAAATTGTGATTCCAATATATGAAGTAGACAGCACTGAGAATGGTAGAAGTGAACGCCGTGAAAAATTTCTAAAAAACATAAAAACACAGTGTTATTTGTAAAAATTTGAATTTTATGAACAATGATGCAAATTGTGATTCCAATAATTAAAAATATTTTTATTTTATAGTTATAATTTTACACTTGACTTCAATGGAATTATAAAGAATATGATGAAGTACTTACATTCTTAGCTTTCGAAGCATCATAAGATTCCTAGAGAATAAGGGGAATTGAAGACTGTAGAAGATCTGTAATGAAACATAAAACATCAAAATTTGAAATCAAAATCTGTATTTGAAAGCAAAGCGTTGAAGATAATGAAAGATTCTTACATTCTTGGCTTTGGAACCATTGTTGGAGTTTCCCCAAAAAGTACAAAAAAAGTCAGTGAAGCGTCTGTAACAAAACAAGTTAAATATATATTATATATTGCTTTTAAATTTGAAAAATTGAATAAATTGAAGCACAATATATAAAACTACTTACTATCTGGATCTCCAGAAGAGGCCTCATTCTCTTAAGCACTGACTCGAATACCGAAAATGAATATTAAACAAGAAAAAAATAGAAAAAAAGAAAAATAAAAGACTACCAACGCGCGCGTTTATGTATCAATCGACGGACTCACTGTCTCTAATTTCGCGAATTATAGTTTAAATAAATTAATTTGATTTAATAAAAGTCATTTTGCTCGGAACAATATTTAAATATTGCGCAATAAACACTGACTCTATCGACCGCATTGCGCGCAGTCACAAAAGTTTTCTGAAAATAAAGCTGATTAGTGGAGTGAAGAGTGCGTCCATTTAAAAAATACTGTCACTTTTCTAGAAAATGATTATAAAAAATCTTTAATATGTATTAACGATATTAGATGTATATTATAAAGTATTTCTCAATACTGTAAACGAAAGACAAATTGTATTCTAAATATATTTGCAGAAATGCTATTCTGAATGTTCGTTATTAAAATATATGGTATAGATATTAATAATGTATAACATACTGTGTATATAGTAATATATTATGCCTGTTTTAAGGATTCGAAAATTTGCACAAATCAAAATAGCTAAATATATTAAAAATAATAGTACCACGAAAAACGCGTGTGAAATCATTGAAACATTTGAATTGCGCATCAGTGTTTGGAAAAATATATAAGTTGTATCCCAAATGTGTATAAATTGTATACCAAATATTACCCAAAATGAATAAAATGTTGTCAAATTTCCAAGATTGAAGTTCATCAAATTGTCCATAAATAATCATGGACACCATGCATTCGATGCTGGCTTTGTAATCAAGAAATAATCTGCACAAAAAGAAATCAAAAATCAGAAATATATCACATGAAAGCAAATGTAAAAATGAAACGATAACTTCAAATTCTATCAATTTCAAATTCTATTCAAAACGCGTATCAAACAGTGTATAAAAAATTCTATTAAAAAAACGTATTAAAAATTATAAATAACTTTTATCATAATAGGTTCTTTTAAATGTTAATTTAAATGTTTATACGCTATTATTTCTTTAATTGTTGAAAATTATATGTAATAATCTTTTGGTTAAATCTTACCTTGAGTCGAAGCCAAAAATGCATGTTTTATTTCAAAAATACACAATACATACACAAATCTAACAACTATTGATTTATATTTTTACTTGAGAACTTTTGGACGATACCTTTTTCTGGGTGATTTTTCTGGATAACGTTTCCTTCTTTACAAATGACGCGTGCTCCTTTCCGCCATTCTTCCCGTTTAAAAATCGATCGTGAGAAATATCGATTACGTTCGAGAATCGTAGGAGGTATATTGCGTATTTCACCGTCAGGGGCATTGTAATCGCGCGTTTCGCAGGATATTAAGTGAGAATAAAAAATAAAACACTCTAAATCAAATACACAAAATTCATGAGAAATTCTTAAAAAAGAATGAAAATATTCATACATTTGATAAAAAAAATTGTCAATGCTTCAAACTAAGACATGAGAAATTTTATTATATTATGTAGTAAAATCATTATTTTAACTATTAAACATGTCATTCTTAATAATTTATTATTGAATTTAGTATTGAAATTGTTAAGAATTACGTAGCACATGAAAATAAAGAGTCAACAAATTCGTAGAAAATTACATAGAAAGTACATTTCGAAAAGTTATTCAATTTCTCTGTCTAATAAATTATTAAATAAATATGTATTGACTTAATAAGGCTTATATGCAATAAATAATAATGATATACAATAAATGATAATAAAATAGCAGTAGAAGTACTATAGAATTAAAATTATGTACCTGAAATTGGCTGAGAAGTTGATGTTATGCTTCGTAACAGGAGAATGACATTCCGCGGTAAAGTATGTCGTCGCTGTTTCATGATTGGCTGAAATGATGCTATTTTCTGATTGGTTGAAATAGTACGATACGTTATGTACAAAACGCGCGCAAAATTGAAATACTACTATGGTATAAATTCAACTGTTCTACGCAATTAAATGACAGAGAGTAGAGAGTTGCAAAATTGTCCTATATACATTGTATACGATATAGTTTATATAATTCTATACATAACTTATATATTCTATATAATTTTATATATGATAATTCTAAATATATAGAAATATTATATAATTTGTATATTCTTTATATTTCTATATATAATACTTCTAGGTATTTCCTTATATAGAGTATAATAAATATGTTTCTTTGTCATGTGTCTAAAAATAAATTTATTGACAGCAGATTCATATAAAATATGTCCTTCGTAATTGAAAGACAAAATGTTATATATTTGCTATATTCTAACACAAAATAGAGAAACTCTAATTTAAGTCAAATACACAAAATGAGAAATTTTTGAAAAAGAACGAAAATATTCACACACCTGATGAAAAATTGTCAATACCTTAATTGAGAAATGAGAAATTTTATAATATTACACAGTAGATTTATTATTTTAACTAAATACGTTAATATTCTTAATAAATTATTGTTGAATTTAGTATTCGAATTGTTAAGAATTACGTAGTTATATGAAGTTAAAGAATCAATAAATAAGTAGAAAACGTTATAATAGAGGTAATAATATATTATATATATATATATATATATATATATATATATATATATATATATATATATATATATATATATAGTCACGTTACAAGGTCACAATATTTGTACTGGTTAGAATTGAAATTAAATTTTGGTATATAATTATAAATAGTTTTAGCACAGTATGTTCTATTTAAATGTTTATACGCTATCATTTCTTTAATTGTTGAGAATTACATGTAATAATTATTTGCCCTACTCTTACCTTGAATTGAAGCTAAAAGTGCACGTTTTATCTAAAAAATTAAAAAAACATGAACACAGATCTAACAAGTATTGATTTAAATTTTTACCTGAGAACTTCTGAATGATACTTGTTTCTCGATGATTTTTCTGGATAACACCTTCTTCTTTACAGACAAAGGCGTGCTCTTTCCGCCATTCTTCGCGCTTTAAAATTGATCGTGAAAAATATCGATATGTTCAAGAATCGTAAGAAGTGTATTACGTATTTGACCGCATAATGGCGCTGTATTCGTTACTAATCTAACCCCAATAAGCGCGTTTTGCACGTAATATCTCTGGATAAAAAGCAACAACATTTATAGAAATATTTATTTAAGACGTTCAATCCTATATATAAAATAAAATAAAAATACGTTTCAATCAATTTTACCTAATACTTTTAAACAGATGATCAAATATATAATAAATTTTTCGTTCCAATTTCCGTCAACCACTGTTCCAAATCATTACATTTATTGATGATGTATCACTATATTCAATTCAATAAATAATTCTCGGAACAGAACGAATTGCAATATTGTCCATATTTTTTGATTTTCATTAGTACAGCTGCAAATACTTACGAAACTTACCTAAATCATGGTATGGCAATATATATTACGAAAATGGCTTCTAAGACCCCTTTAGGTCTACTCATCTGTGATGTCTGGATAATATTTATTTACTAATAACGGAATATGAAACTCTTGATTAATACACTTTAAACGTAAATGAAATATACAATGAAATATACAATGAAATATACAATGAAAAAGTTTTAAACGGACGATGCAATTTCAAAAGTTGACAAATCATTTCCCTTGATTAATTTTTTTGCAATTAATGGGAATTTTCTCTGTTTTGACATAGTGGCGCCATCTGTTGATACATACATGTGGTACTAACTATTTTTAGAAATTTTTATTTGTGAATTTTATGCTTCAAATTGAGTATAGAAAGCAAACTGGGGATTCAATTAATACGATAAAATTACAAAAGTTTGCAATTTAATTCTCTAAATTACTTTTTTTCGCAAATGAAAATTTGTCTGTTTTACAGGGTAACTAGCGTCGCATTGTGGTGAAACAGTGGAACTAACTATTTTATATTCATATCACCGACGAGGTATCCTACGGACTTTTGTAGCCCGTCACCTGAAATACCGACATACTAAAAAAATCACTGGTTTTTTAGCGCGCTCTACGCTTAAACAACAGTGAATTTGAAAGCTGTATGACTAGAGTAAGTGACTAAAGAAATTTTAATAATTATTAATATTCTTTTCTATTAATATTTCCTTATCTTGATATTTTCTATTAAATTAACACGTTATCCCCTATTTGACTGAAACTTGTCAATTAAAAATGAATTTTCCATTAATTGTGCGGTTATCAATTAGAGGAAAATCATTCAGTTACACAATTACTAAGTTATCATATTACTTGTGCAATTTCTGACAGTAGTGTAATAAAACCAGATGAAATTATATCAGTGTTCAACATCCACTTTTTCCACATGCTATCTTAATATATACATGATTTAACAGTTATCGAAATCATTCCTCTTACCGAAATATTTAATATTAATTTCAGAGATATTCTGATATATAAATAAATTTCAAAAAGTCGCTTGTTAAAAAGGAATCTAAATCCTTTCGTAAAAAAATCGGTCTGTAAAAGTGCCATTCAGGGCATATAATATGACAGAGTTAGGAAAACGATTCGCAAGATTAACAAAGAATTCCAACGAAAAGAGGTGTTCTCGTAGGTGTTGTCAAAGTACAAAGCTTCGCAGTATAAGAGAAGGTTACCAATGATTTCGAGGCCCCGCCTACCAAGCAGGGGTTGGAAGCAACCCCTAGTCAGGGTAGCCCGCGCAGGGCTGATTTCTATACCACGTTGTGGGCGTACACGTACCGTAGACACAACCCCCGATGCATACACCCTGTCTTTTCACTGTTCACCGAGATCAAATCACTCGTCTCAGTCCTATCTTTGATCTTGACGGTGAAGCAACGTGACTTTGAAATTACGCGACAGTTCGTGTGATCTGTTCGGTTTGTCGACATTTCTAGCCGTGTCATTTTCGTGGAAACTGGTGACGAACGATTTTCAACGAAGAAAAATCAGGAAAGGGACAAGGCTAACAAGGATGAATCAGGATCAAGAAGTACCAGCCACAACTACAGACTTGGCTAGACTGGTAAGATGAGAAATATGAAAATGTTATTACTTTATTATTTCGCAGAATTTGGAAACAAACGTCACCAAACGAATAGCTACAAATACGCGTGTCTGTTTTTACAAAGACAGATACTGTCACGATTAAATTATGACGATTGTATTATATTAACACTTCTGAGACACGCGGGTCGAGTCCACACAGATATACTTAAATTAAAGTACATAATAATTCGTAACTCTAAGAACAAAACTTTACTTATCAAGTGCAGATCACAATGGTTAATAAATTAATAATCTGCTTCATACTTGACATTCCATTCTTCTATTTTCAAGGTAGACTTCGTGTATAAAGTATCTATCGTCTCTCTGAAACACATCGCGTTATCGTTCATCAACGTTGCACGCAGTCAACGTTTATTTATCACAAAAGTTAAAAAAAATCGACTAGATAGAGAAGAAACGTGACTGCCGTTTTCGGTTTCTTACCCATGATATACATATAGTCGTAACAATGGAGTCATAAGAGCGTGGACAGCGAGCGTCGTCAAAGTCGCATAATGCATCGTGTTCGCGCGATGGTCCTCGAGTGTCGAATTGCTTTGGCACGCGCCACCACGCTCCGATGGATCGTCCCACGGGTGCCACCCCTTTTGTGCCCTCTAAACACGTAATTGTCGCCACCATTCAACCCTCCTGGTCTCCCCGGTGCGGGATACTACCGTGCACGGGGCTACCACCGTGACTATGACACCGGTAAGCCGTGGGTGGTCGTCGGACACCCTCTACAGGAACGGAGGGAGAGACGGCGTGACTCGCTTGTGGAAACACTTGATTTATGTTTGTTGACTCTAAAAATCACTCGATTCCCACACACCAGTCCCGTCGTATCGAATCCGCCGGTTAATTGACTGCTCTGTATCAGCAACATATGCCGCCACTCGAGTTTCCCATGATTAGAATTGAAGCCCCTTCTCTAAACCGGGCGCGTTTAACATCATGTGAATTTACCTGGTACGTTTTCGTGACGACGCGTGTTTCCTCATGTTCGTTTTTCTTTTTCAAAAAAAGACGTGAAGATATTTTAGAATTAACTATATTCCTAAGAGTATACACATTTCAATTTACGACAGTTTGTTGAAATCGGATTCATATCGTTAAATTATAGACTATTATACGTGTTCTCAAGTTGAGTGGTATTTTTCAATTGAATTGAGAAGTTCAAAGACGTATTCACAGACGGTGGACTGTTCTTCCCTTGCGAAAAAAGAGAGGGAAGTCCGTCAAGAGAAAGCAATTAGTAGATAGACACAGTCGGTGACACATTGTAATCGTGAGTCCCGCTGTCATCCGCGGTATTGTTCCTGCTCTGTCCTTCGAAACCATCATCATTGTCTTCGCACCCTTGTCGAAGAAAGCGACGGAAAGAAAAAAGGGCGAGGTTTTCTCGTCAAAGTGGCAACGCCTTTTGCCTCTCCTAATTGATCAAATTGGACGACGACTCATTGTTGAAATTGGACGACCTTTAACGAAGAGAGAATCTTCACTTTCATCCTTATTGCATTCAAAAAGAAAAAGAAGAAAAGATTTGGATATACCTTACTTTATACCAACATATAACCAAATTTAAACGCTCACAGCTCGATGCAAACCTGGATATTAAATCTCTTAAGAGTGTTCTCAGTTTTTGCGCAAATCGATGGACGAAATCGACAAGATCCACTGATAGAAAGGGGAGTCTGTTTGGAACGTGTTGTCTGCTCGATGACTTTATTATAAACCGAACCGAAGTGCGCAATTACGAGGGTGGTGTACGAAGGGAATTGGGGTGACGACCCCTCGCAGCATCATCAGGAACGATGGGGCGTTCCCCACGATTCATGGGTATCTCGTTTTCACTAGATACAAACGTACGAGCGCGTTTGTTCGTACATGACACACGTACCCCAAACGATCCACTTACAAGCGCGTCTTTTACACGGAAACGCGTTTCGTTCCCCGATGGGAAAGGTCAGGGGTATGGGGGAGAAAGGTGAACTCACGGAAAAAGTTAAACGACACGCGTCCGTGTTTGCGCGTTTTCCTTACGAGTCACTGCATCGTGAATGCACTCGATTAACTTCTGATCGGCTAAAATGGCATTCAAGGATTTCTAAAGCGTATTTGCCTTCACACAACGTGACACTATCATTCCATACAGTTGAAGCTATTGTAGAGTATTGCAATTAATTTCCAAAAAATTGTATAATACACGTATTTGTACATTCTTCGTTTGATCTGTCAAATTCAATGCAGAGTACAGTCCACTGTCAAAGATGGAATTCTCTAGACTAGAAAACCTTCCTAGAAAACGTCATCTTCAACAAAAATGATTTTTATTATCTTTGATTCCCGTTTTATTTTGCGCAGTAGAATCTTTGACTTTGGTTGTGCCAAGTCAAAGTATTCAAGTTCTGTCTATATTTCGATGGTAGGGACAAACAATTTTGTCAAATTCGATAGGGAAGGCGAGGTTACGCGTAAAACCGCACTATACATTCTTTATTCCTTATTTAACGCTGTCGTGCCGCTAAATACCGTTTGATATCGGGTTGGCGGGATTAAAGATTGAACGTAATATCGGAGAATGTAATTAAAATTTATATTAGAGGGCACAGCTTGTGGATTACGAGTGCTGAACCATCACGGCGACTAATTATAAATGACTATTAATTGCAATCAGAGGAAAATCCAAGCGACTGGGCAATGTAAGACTAACCCTGTGAAAGAGGAAGTTGATTACGTCTCTATAAACGATAATATCCTGTTGAATTAACTATAAAAGAAAGACGACGAATAATTTAACGATAAAGCGATTATTTTATTACTCGATTATCACCAAAATCGTGGTTTATTTAACGCGAACTTAAATTGTTGAAGATAATTCCAAAATTAATAGAAAAATAACTTAAGGAGATACGTATTGCATCCTACTGCGTTCTTCGATTCTAGATTTCAAATAAAATATCAAAAGTATCGTCATTGATTTCAGCTTCACGCCAAAGATTTCTCTGGAATCGTCAAAAATTGTTTTCATTTATTTAAACGAAAGTAAAGTCGGGGGACAGACAAATTTAAGAATTGTAACAAAATCGATGAAAAGATTCAAGTGAATATCGAGCAAGCGTAAAGCACTTCTTTCTCCGAAACGAAGTGTATTGTATGCATTGTTTTTCGATTTTAAAGTGTAAGCGATCGGCTGAGAGACCGCAGTGAAACTTCATAAAGGAAAAGCAGACGGCGACACGGCGTTATTGGAATTTCCAAAACCGGTAACCGGCTTTACCACTAGATTGCTCCGCAAGGAGGAAACCATCCAATCGTTCACCGGATGTCCTCCTTGCCTCCTCTCTCGCACGTCTCTCTCTCTCTCTCTCTTTCTCTTTTTCTGTCTCTCTCTCTCTCTCTCTCTCTTCTTCTTTCTCAATGTACCGGCTACGCTACTTTACTTAAAATCCTGTTCCTCGCTGTTCCTTTTTGTTCCAAACCACCTTTCTTCCTACGATTTTATATCAACTCTTCGTGTCGATTGTCTTCGTCTTTTTCTCTCCTTACCTGACTTGAATGCTTACAAACGAAGAAGTCTTTTCACTCCTTACACCGGCGAGATTAAAATGTAAAATGCTGAATTTCCACGATGAAGTATTGAAATATTAAATATTCGATTGATGCCAAGTACACAGCTGCGTTTCATTCGAAGATCGTACGAAAAAATAAAACTCACTTTTACATGTTTGAAAATGAAAAGAACCTGTTAGATCGAAAGACTGACTTAGTTTCATACAAAAAAAAAATATCATTGTTATAACTTATTAAAAATCAATATCATAGCAATATTAGAATACCCGTCTGATAGAAGGCTGTGAGAGTATATAGAGGAAAAGTGATAAATTAAATTATTTCTCAGACATTACTTTAGTCAAGAAACGAGGAAACGATGAAAACAAACGAAAATCTAGAGAACAAAGAAATTTTATAATGTGTTTTAAAACCTTGAAATAAACGTTTGTTAAACGCACTGTTACAAACAATGTGCAATTTTAACGTTTAGATATTTACGTTTTTCAGCCAAACGAAGAATTCAACAGGCTAAACGAGCCACTTCAAACAGTTGCCACAGGATATTGTTCCACTAACTACCCCGTACTGTTACAAACAATGTGCAATTTTAACGTTTAGATATTTACGTTTTTCAGCCAAACGAAGAATTCAACAGGCTAAACGAGCCACTTCAAACAGTTGCCACAGGATATTGTTCCACTAACTACCCCGTGACACAAACGAGCACCGAGGAGAAGCTACATCCTGGTAAGTAAAACGTGAACTTTAGATAGAGACGATGCAGCAAAGTATCAAATAGAATCACTGATTGATGACTTCGTTAAAGTTTAACTACCCCGTGACACAAACGAGCACCGAGGAGAAGCTACATCCTGGTAAGTAAAACGTGAACTTTAGATAGAGACGATGCAGCAAAGTATCAAATAGAATCACTGATTGATGACTTCGTTAAAGTTAATTAACAAATATAACGAGCAGGCAGTTCTAACACTCACGACACCGTGTATCTTTCAAAATGTTTCAAATTGTTTATTTCAATTTTCGAACAAAATTTACGAACGATTTCACGACTTTTTTTTGTATTTATTAACAAATATAACGAGCAGGCAGTTCTAACACTCACGACACCGTGTATCTTTCAAAATGTTTCAAATTGTTTATTTCAATTTTCGAACAAAATTTACGAACGATTTCACGACTTTTTTTTGTATTGAAACACACGGAATAGAGAGGTCTAAACGGTACGACGAATCATAGTCGATCAATATTTTGATCTGTTTCGAGTTGTTCGCGTCTCAATGAGACTTTTCGTGAACGAAACGAGAAACGAGAAACTCGAGGGCGGTCCATTCGGGTCACCATCCCCCGGCCGACGATTTTGAAGCTCTTTGCTCGGGAACACCGAGTCTCCGTCGTGACATGGTGTCTCGATTGCGTCTTCGTGTAAACACGTACACGTACACGAAGAAAATCCACGCAGGCAAGAAGGCGTAGCACGGCCCGAAGCACGTGCAGGATGTACGCGAACTGTGTACAACGGGGCAAAGAGGGAACCACCCCCTGAAGAGAGCCTGTCACCGACAGGCAGTCAAGTCAATATCTTTATATAGTCGCATCGAGGATGATATTATTTTCTACAGTGCAATTACGTTTTAAGGCCGCACCAAACGGTAAAGTGTATTTCAAAAGTCGGACGATTTCTAAACCCTGTCGGCGTGTGTTAAAACAATTCAGATCGATTAACAAAGAATGATAAAATATTGAAACATTAAGGCTATAAGATGTTTATAAATTCAGCTAGAGGGATAGAACTCGAATCGTACTGAAATTCGTATTCTGTGCATTCTTTGAATTTTTATTATTCCATATTTCAGATTTCGCGTAAAT
>NIPQ01038462.1:0-11196 GCA_002806875.1 Lepidotrigona ventralis hoosana | reverse complement strand
TCTATAAAATGAAGTAGTTACGTACTTACGGAAGAGCAAATGTAGAGACATCATTTTTCTGAGATTAACTTTTATAACGAGCAGGGAGTACGAGATTAAAAATTATTACCGGACTGTTTTGCGAGTAAGTAAGTAGTAGTAAATGCAATTGAAGAACGATTATTAATAAATGATACGCGATTATCAATAATAATATTAATTATTAATAAATAAGTAATCGCGTGCTACGTGAGTTCTACGTATTTTAGCATCCTTAACTGCTTTATGTAAATGCAATTGAAGAACGATTATTAATAAATGATACGCGATTATCAATAATAATATTAATTATTAATAAATAAGTAATCGCGTGCTACGTGAGTTCTACGTATTTTAGCATCCTTAACTGCTTTAGTGCCATGCAGTGCGATTGTGTCGAGTGCAGTGATATTCAATTTACAAGGGACTCGGTTTCGATCACAGCGCCATATCGTTATCAGTCATATCGAAGTTTCCTCTCCTGATCACTTTCTTTTCAATTAAACCCAAACCACAAGCGTAAGTAAGCAGTTTTTACTTTGTCCACTTTTATCGCGTTGCTTTTGCAGTTACATCGCCGCATGACACTATCCCACACGGTTTTGCGTTGCCCCTGCCGCTAAAACAGTTAAATTTCCCGTCGATCTAATTATCACGAGTTGATTCGTGCTCCGATATCCCTGGAAGAAAACGTTGCACGCAGAAGTTACGTTCCGAAACCTGTCACACCACCTCAGTCCCCGATACCTACTAGTTCCTCCTTAAATGTCTCTGCGGCGGAGCATCGGCAAAAGCATTAATAATTGCAGCGCGGGGCTTCAAACAAACCGATCCTTGAACACGTCGATCGGCGGGAGAGGCTTCCGCAGCGGGACGAGCTCGTATACGAGCCACCGCGTGGGAGAGTAGAGTCCGGTTCATCGTTTGCCTGCGTCGCTTCTTCTTCTTCTTCTTCTTCTTCTTCTCTACCTCTTTTCTTCCAGCTTCGTTTCTTCCTGCTCCTATGTCCTATGGGAACGAACCTACCGAAGGGATCCGTGCTCTCGCGCGAACCGCGCAATATATTGCCATTTGTTCCGGCCGCTATAAGGCAATATGTTTGTCAGTATCGCGGAATCGAACGCGAACCTCTTTCCCGACGAGAAAGAGAGAGAGAGAGAGAGAAGCCTCTGGTAGAGAGTTGATCTTGACCGTTATTTCTCGAGTGCATATGGTCTCGGGCTGCCGATACCACCTCGCGATATCTTGCCAAACGCGATATCCGCAAACGGCACTCGATCGCTCGCCTCTCTCTCACTCTCTCGCAATCGATAAGTCTTACACGAAGAACCTTCCACTTCTTCTTCTTCCTCCTCCTCCTCTTCCTCTTCCCCGTCTTAAGTTTGTTATTCATTTGTTGCCCGTACATCTTCCGCCAATCGCCGCGCCAGCTGAACAGCGAGTTCAAGCTAACGATCTCGAGCCTGCTCCCTCGCTATCGATGCATCGAACGGGCCGCAGGGCGATCGCTGATCGTTACTCAGCCGCCGGGTATCACCGGATAAATTTTCGTCGCTGTGTGTACTCTAGTTCTCGGCGAGAAGTCGGTCTCAACTACTCCTAGGACGAGTGAACGAAGGCACTGAGTACGTTATCTCTTCAATTTCAGAAAATCGTTTGTTGCACGCTTGCACGTTCATGTATCGCGTAATGTATGTGATAGCGCAAGAATATATCTAACATCCCCGAGCGTTCATAGTTTAGACAATCGTATTTTGTCACCTTACTGTGGCAATTTAACTATGTTCACTATCTCAAGAACTCCTAAGCGCCCGCCAAGACAACACATATTATTGTCGCAAGCCTGTTTTTTGATAACAGGCCACCTTGAACCTTCGAGAAGCTTGGGGTGTCTGAACGATTTGAATCTTCTTTGAATCTAAAACGATTAGCATTGGCAAGCATGATTGGCCAAGACGAACGAAACAGGCTCCTGAGCGATCAAGCGTGTAATCTCCGTCATTAAACGAGAGTTTTTTCCGTCGCTGATCAAGTGATCAAGAATAGCCTCCGAGTTAGTCGAAGTTGAAATAATCAAAGTCGAATCAAGGTATTAATATCGCGCGAAACAGACAAGACTTGATCCTCATACAGTTGCACTGCAATAAATCAAACCCTCGACCGTGAAACAGCTACAATCACGCGTTCGAATAATATGCAAAAGTACTTTCTTTTTTTTTTTCTCAAAATAAAGTCTGTCTTTAAAAAATATCCCACCGAGAGTGCCGCGGTCATAAAGATAAACACGTGTACGTGTACGATACACGTTGTTCATCGTTCAACGTTGCCACGAATCTCGTTCAAAACGTAAGCGGTGGTCGTTGATCCTTCGTGTCGTGGCATTTTCGATAATCGCGAGGTGGAATTGCGCTATTCGTGCGGCGCAGCGACGCGAGAGGGTCGAGGGTCACGAACCTTTCCGCGCGTTCGAGGTGAATTTACTGCCCAGCCCGTAGCGAAGAGTTGGGAGGGGGGAGGATTAAATGGCGACGGTGAATTAAGTAGTAAAGGAGTATCGACTGCGAAATCAGACGCACGATCGCGACTCGCGGCTTTCGTTTACGCCTCTGAGGCCCATCGCGAGTGTCGCGAGTTCCATCGAGTAATTGCTGGCTCGCTTGGCCAACGGCTGTTAGCTTCTACCTAGTAATGGCGTTATTGCCATTTCAACACGATGTTTGTTCGTACGAAGAGAGAGAAAAGAATCGACAAATGTAGGCGCGTACAAATGGAAGATTCTCGTTATACGCCCGTTTGTCGATATTGTATAATCGTTGTTGGACATAACTAGAAATCGATCGTGAACAAACGATAATTGCGTAATTCCACGAATAGGATCGTTCTGTGAATATCTGTTCTTTTTAATAAATATATCACAGAAATTGAGAGGACTTAACTGCAATGACTACTATTTATTTTAATTTATGTACAACGAGATGTTTGTGCCGACCGCTTGCTTTCCTCGATTCTGAACAACTGAAATTGATGATACATATCTTCCGTTATTTTATTTTCTTCTTTCTTCTTTTGTAATCGACGTCGCCGCTGTTAAGCTCGTTTTAAAAATGCACGTGCCGCCATACTACTCTCCGCTCCAATTTTACGTGAAATTCGTATTTAGCGCGAATGTAATTCTTTTCTTGTTCGATTTCCTTGTAAGATATATCTGCACGAATTACTATATCGTGGAGATAATGTCGAATCTCGTATAATTATTTCGTTGATCTCTGAAATCATATCCGGATCACTGATTCATGTGGTTTACTCCCTTTAAAAAATATATCACGAGAATTGACAGGAAACCGCAACAAATGCTACTTATTATTATTAATTTATACATAACGAGATGTTTCTCGTTTTGCTTGATTCCCAACAACTGAAATTATAATATACATTTTAGCTATTTTATTTTTTCCTTTCTTCTTTTGTAATCTGCCGCCGTTCGTCTCGGAGGATCTCTCGATTCTAACGACTGAATGAAACGATTAATTGCTCCGCGCTTTCTTCCGTAGTCGAGCAAAAAAGAAAAAAACGAAATTCCTGCACGCGGAACGATCGCATGGTCCACGACAACTGTGACTTCCACTTTTAAAATGTTTTAAAATGTATCGCGAATCTCTTCTCCGTGGAGGCATAAACTTCGAGGAGCACTACGTGTTCTCCATGAAGAACAGATTTTCCCTCGCGGGACTCGGAAACGTCTCTACTTCGATCGCGGAACACGACGTTCGTCAACCGGTCCACCAGCGAAAGAAGCATCGAAGAAACCGATCGGCGATACTAATCGCGGCAGCACGCTGTCCACTATAAATAGCGAAATAATGTCGGACGAGCAGGTTGTCAGAACGCGCGAGGATGCGATGTGACGACAAAGATCGTACATAAAAATCTCGCGTACTCTGTCGATCGACGATGGAATTCCAGCGGTTTCTTCGCTCTGTCCGGACAAAAATCAAACATCTAGGAGAACGATCGACTACCAGGTGAATTATCATGACGTTAAACGAGAAGCGTGGGCTGTTTCTTCCGCTCCCCTCTTCCCATTCGATTTCCATTCTACGCGTTTGCCCCGCGTCCGCTACTTTCGATAATCATCGACACGATTGTTCGAATGTGACCACGGTATTAAACGACAGGAGCCGAGACCGTTTCTAGACAGTGGCGACGAAACTGGCCTGACAGCTTTCGGGAAAGCATGCTGCCTCCTCGCGGGCATACCGTCGCCGTCGCGATACCATCTCTACGTCGCGTTCTTTCCTCTCGTGAAAATAACGCTGCCCTTCTCGCGTACGATATACAGTCGCACAGTTGCGAGACATTTTTCTCGTGGTGTTTTGTAAAATATCAAGTATTTCGAGAAGTACCCACTAGTACCTCATAACGTGAAAAATCGCTAAATTACTTGACACCTAAGGTCACCACCTCGAATATCATAAATAAGTGTGAGGTGAGGAATTTATTCCCGTGTAGCCTAAGAACTTGTTTGATGCGATTGTCGCATCAAAAAACCAAATTTGTTCCTTTAATCGCTTTTAATCTTAAAACGTAAAATACAAGCGTACAATTTTGTGTGTGTGTGTGTGTGTGTGTATGAAGTGCGTATAAAGACAGAGATTTTGAAAGCAAGATTTTGCCCAGAGAGTATGTAGCAAATCGTAACAGCGTGCTGATCTTGAAAGAGTTATAGACAGAGTTTAATATTCCTTTGTCGTTGCTATTTTTTGGACTTATTCAATTTTCCTTTCAGTACCTGAATATTATAAACTATATGGTTTAATTTATTTGTTTGCTTGAATAACCTTGGAACATCAAGCTACTTATATAGATGAATTCGTCTCGACATCAGCTGCAAAATAGTGAACTCAAAAATACACAGTTCTGTTTAAAAAGACAAAGTTTGATTCTTGAGATCCTTGAAATCTCGAAAGCGTGACTAAAATTTGTGGCTTCTCGATAAGATGTCTGCCTCGAAATAACATAAGTTTCATTTGAAACACTTTTCTGTAAAGCAAATAATTTAAGAGATGCTGGAATAAGCTTGTACATTGTAAATTGAATAACTATGAGAGTAATTTTTGTAAATAAATTCCGCGGACTTTTTGGGCACGTAATCGGGAGTGCCAGGTTCTTCGATTTCATTTCGATGGGCATGCCTCGCGCGCGCCATTAATGGAATTCTTCGTTTGTTAAATCGATCGGGAGACAGCGAGTGAATTCTGTGACGTCGTTTCGCCGGGATAATGGAAATTGTGCAAGAGGCGCAATTATCATTTGCAATGGCGGCACTCGCGACGCGGTCGCGCGCTGTCGCATTAAATTACAAGCGGTGGACGAACCTCGGGGATTGATAAATGCAACGACAAATGGCAGAACAGAGGCGGCGATGTAAAAGAGAGAGACGCGTGTGAATATTTCATATGCGCGTGTGAATATTTTATACGCGTGGTCGATCTATCTTCCACGACGGGGTTCTGTCGAAAAACACTTCGTTGAATGTTTAACGTGACACAGTGCATGCGAATTCCATTAATACTCGCAGCGTGAAATTTTCGGCATTATCGAATTGAATCTACTTGCTCAAGCACGAGTTATGTGAAAAGAATAAATGATTACTGCACTAGAAGCTAAAAATGCTTCTCTCATCAGGATATTCATCCGTTTCCAATATCCAGCACGATGTAAAAAATAGCAGAGTATCAGGAATCGTGAAGCAAGCGGGCTTAAAATATCCGACGAAAACCGCACTCGAGATACTGCTTTTCTGTTTTCAGATCGATTTAGTCCGCGAGATGTACCAACAATAAGCTTCGTTCGTAGATGCACGGAATGCTGAATCGCTTGAAACTGAAATCGTAGACACGATGACCCAGTTATTTCCCAGTGGAAACGCGTACGTGCGATAGTAATAGTGAAAAATATGTCGAGTCAGCGTTTGCCATTGACCAGCGCGAAGATCGCGAGGGCACGCGAGAGTAAGAGATGCAAGAAGAAAGAAAGAGTAAACTGCTGAAAATGACTTTATAAAGTCACGCGATTGTAAAGTCACATCTGAGCCAGGCAAAAGACATTTTTAGAAAAGGAATCTCCTGCTTTTGATGACAATTTTGGACTGAGAAATTCCTTGAACTTACTCAATCAGATTACTGAGAAGATATAACTGTACAGACGAAGAATAACTTGATAATGATTTGCAGCTAAAATTACTACGTGCACTCTTTCTCAATTTATTACAAAATTTACATGTAATCAATTAGCTCTTTATTATGACTTTATTACTACAAAAATGAAATATATACTTGTAAAGTAAGGTACGTACAAATACTTTCTCTAATAGCCACTGCATCTAAAGAAAGGATCGGCTATTTCTACCAAAAATTGGCAAGTTCTGTGAAAAATGTACAGTCCCTAAATATTCACGTGACGCCACAATAGAGTCGCTGTAGAGTCGGTGTAGTGTAAAAAACGTCGGATATTTACGACGACGGTAGTGGACGAGTCAATCGTTTCCGGTGCATCGAAACTGCGAGAATAAGTAGAGCTGCGCTATCAGATCGGAGCGCGAATTGGACAGAGAGACGGCTGGTGCATATATATATGAGAGAGAGAAAGAGAGGAGAGGTAAAAGAGGTGAAACGTAGAGAGGATCGTGGCTGGCTAATCCGCGGGGGCGAGTAGAGATGCACAGATTGGCGCACAGCGAGGCGATTCGCGGGACGCCTGCAGGTGAAGTCGATGCAACCGGCGGAAAGAACGAGATCGAGAGCCGATAGACGACGAGGTCGCGCGGGAATCCTTAACAAGGACTCAAATGTCACTTCTGGGTCTGACCCTGGAAAACTGCTCTAACGACCGGCCCCGATTTTTTACGGTATTTCGATGCAACAGCCACGAAACCAGCCAGGGGATCGGTATTGCACCTTCTCAGGCAATTTCATCCTCTCCGTGCGAACTATCATTTTCACCTTCTGTCTTTGCTTTTTCGTTCGTCGTTCTTTGCGGAAGATGTTAAAAGGTAAAACGACACGCTTCGAGGTTTGAGCTTTACTGAGATTTCGACGTTTGAATAGTTACATTTTCTTTTTGTCGGAGGTTAAATTAATAATTATTTGAACATCACGAGGAGAATTTTACTTTCTCTGAAATGAAAGATTTCGTACTTTCTTTTCCTCTTTTTTCTTTTTTTGTTTCTTTCTCTGTAAAGTATAAACTTGTCTCGGTAGAAGACAGACAGAAGAGACAAATTGAGACACTTGTTCTCGCCGATTTCGTAGGTAGAAAATGTGAGCAATGCACCTGCAAATCTTTGCACGAACAGCATTTATATACCTGTTGGCTCGTGAGACGCGTTATCACGATCTAAGAAAGGGACATGGTCTTAAATTTTTCGGGGGACACTGCTCGTTTACGTGTACGTGACCAACATCTCTCTCTTTTTTTTTTTTTTTATATAGAAGAATGCTCGACACTTACCACTTTCCGTGAGAGTGAATTTGAGAATTTGCTCTTTAAAAAAACTCACCTGAAACAGAAAGGAAATACAGTTGCGTTAGAAAAAATATATCAGTGTAAATCAATGACTATTGAAAATGCAGAATGCACGCACGTTCAGCACAAAATTCTTATTCGCTGTATCATGCGGGGAAATAATTTTTTAAATACTTCACTTCAAGAGTCCGCAGCGTGTAACTTATAGGTAAATTGGTAGTTGGCGTATTGGAAAGTACAAATCTTCTGTATTCGAGATCTTTATGTTTAAATTACTGGCTGGAACCTACAGTTCCCACGTTTACGCTCCATGCATGCATGATAACTGCACTTCAAGATTCATGCAAATAGTCGCGCATAAGTGTACGAAGAGATATGGTAACGAATTTATCAGGGATCATGGGAAACCGACTACCAGAGACAAAAGCCGTGTATTCGAATACGATCGAATTTAAACGAAAAACCTTCCTGTTGTATTTCAAAAAAATCTCCGAAACCTTTCTTCTTAGAAATATCCGATTGAAAGCTCCGTGATGATTCAACGAAACGTTTGTTTCCACAAATTCGATTATTTTCACACAATGGTATTAATAACATTCAACATCATATTAATTGAGGACCAACGTTGCCTTAATGCCAATGAAATCAAATCGAGACAACGAAAGGAAATATTTCGAGAAATCGAAGTTAAAATAGCTGTAAATTATTTTTGCACTCGCTTGTCGAATTAAACGTCGATAACAGAAGAAGAAGAAGAAGAAGAAGAAGAAGAAGAAAAAGAAACAGAATGCATCGCAGTTTCTCGTCTCTGTTGTAGAACAGGGAAGAACTAGAAATAAATGGTTTAAGGGTTGAAGTGCAACGATCAGGGCCCGCAATCTGATGGTTGAGAGCCAAGCAACCACCTCGTCGCCTTCTCGTCCTTTCTCACCCGAGGATGCGCCGCACTCGACGGTCCCCGGCCTACCAATTCCGGTTCCCACGTTTACATTTCGTGCATGCGCAATAGGTATACCGTGTGGCCGGTGTATGTAGCGGTGGTAGCTCGTTAACCGGATAACGGTTAGGTCGGTCGGCCAGCAGCACGTTGCAAGGCTCGCACAACCACCTTGAGAGAGGACTGAGCGGGCCCATGCGGATTCGCGGGGCCGGTGGGAGAGCGACGCGAGGCCCGGCTTTACAGCAGGGCACTACAAGGTACCCGGGAACGTCAGCCGCATATAGCAATCCCCGGTGGAAGCCCTTAGGCTCATAGCAGAGGCCTAACGTTAACGTGTCTATTTGAGATATCAGCGATCGGTCGGTGCACGGCTGCTGCACGACGCGACCAGCTCGCCTTCCAGTCGTCCGCTCCGTTTGCAAACTGCACGCCGTCAACCACACCACGGCGAGGGTGAGGGTGACGCCTCTGACAGAAGAAAATCGAAGATAAATCGAGAGTTGATGGCAGATTTGTCGAAGCGTTTTTACGTCAATTATACATTTGTCTTTGCGTCTTGTATTAATTCAATATTAAATTTTTTCAGTTTATATCAACATTCATTTATCTTTCGCGATTTTTGATTTCGTTGTTAATAAAGTTTGGGGGTTTTGTTTTTTTTTTTTTTTTTTCTTTTCGAATGACAGACTCGAAGCTTCAACGTGATTCATCGATGAGGAATTAACGAGATATTTCCTAAACTTTGAATCATTTTTCATCCCATTTCGTAAAAGAAAGAAATCGAGTAAACTCAATTAGCAACAGCCCCTTTTCCAAGCAGTTTTTGCTGATTTTTTAAAAAAACAAACCTTTGACTTTGAGTAATTTCATTCAAAGTAGCGAAACGTTGGCAAAAGAAAGAAATCGATCAAGCTCGTTACTAAACGATCTTTACTGTTTCCCGAAGAGCGCCCGATAACGAATTAACGACGCGCACCGCGCATTGAAGTCTCTCCGAGCACGTTTGCTAGAAAATTATCTGTTTATACGTCAGTTCGCATTAACTTGGATTTTTCCGGCGGTAATCCATGTACTTACATCGGCTTAACGATAATCCTATTCACCGGCTGCTGCCGGTTTGCGCGATTGTGCGCGCAAGTTAAGATCTCCTGGGCTAGCTCGCAGCCCATTGTCTACGAGATTTTTACGCGGTCGAGTAAGCGGTATCGCAATTACCGGTTCACGCCCCGCAAACTCGCAACTCCTGTTTCTGTAATCGGTGACTTTAATTACCGCGTAATTGCAGGTGTCCCGAGGAGGAATCTGCCGCCGCGTTTTCCGCACTATTATTACCAACCGGAAAAATTCTGCTCGTTTCCTCCGCGTAGATCAATTTCGTTCTTATAGCTGAGAAATCTATGCGGTAACAATAGATCGAATGAAAAACTACAAAATTTCTTTGCAATATTACAGTTGGTTCAATATTCATTTTACAGGATATTCCATCGTCTTTGTCCTCGGTGGCAAGCAGAGTTTCACGTTTACGAGTGATCGATCCTGCCTTCGTGCAACAGCTTGATATTCTTTATTCTTAATCTCTTATTCATCAAGAGTGTGAAAATACTAACATCTGAATGATAAATCAAAGTATTTTACGTAGCAGATTCGCAACATTTTGGACTGTTCTTTCAATTTCACTTCAAACTATGTAACTTTTCTTCAAACTGTTTCTTAAATACTTCACGCGCGAGTTCTTCATTTCTT
Organism: Lepidotrigona ventralis hoosana; assembly: GCA_002806875.1. Taxonomy (NCBI): domain Eukaryota; kingdom Metazoa; phylum Arthropoda; class Insecta; order Hymenoptera; family Apidae; genus Lepidotrigona; species Lepidotrigona ventralis. The sequence continues at coordinate 971 of NIPQ01038462.1, read as the reverse complement.
CAGTTCTCTCATCATTCGATCGACTCTCGTAGACGAATTCGCGTCGCGTGACTTCATCCGCGAGAACGAAACACCTGAGAGACCACTCGAGCTAAACAGTGAGCCAATTTTCCCAAAGTTACGCCTTTAAGAGAACGAAGACGGCGTCGTAACCGGTCTCTCGCGTCTGCCCGATCGGATTGCGCAAAAGTTGACGCAGCTTTCAACGAGGCGCGCATCAATATTCGTCATCCCTCGGCTTGCTTGACGTGCAATCGCTCGTGTTCATCGACAATGAAGCTATCGGCACCGATCGCAATCTCCGCGCGTACCTCCCTTCCCTCCCCCCCCCCTCTACCGCGGAATGACGAGCACGCGAGGAAAATTGTAATTAGCCGCAGCGCTAAGCGATTTTTTTTCTCAAATAAATCAATAAGAAGAAAAAGAAGGCGGACGCGTACTCTTCGTCGGGGTGATCAGGAAATTTACGAGTACAGCCAATTGAAACGTTCGGTTGGCGCGACGAGCACACGGTGTTGGTGCCACGGAGCACGTGGTGGAAATCGAGAGAAGCGCCGTGCAACAACATGGAGTTCCGTAGAAAAGGTTACGAAAAGGCAACGTAATTAGAACCGCGCTGGTTATTACGTAATTGCCTCCTCTGTCTCTCCGTCTCGGCTGGCGCGCTGGACTGACAGAAGTTGGAAAAGAAAGCGGCAGCAGAGAGTGACAGAGGTACGAAAAGGCAACGTAATTAGAACCGCGCTGGTTATTACGTAATTGCCTCCTCTGTCTCTCCGTCTCGGCTGGCGCGCTGGACTGACAGAAGTTGGAAAAGAAAGCGGCAGCAGAGAGTGACAGAGGGGAAAAAATGGAAGAACAAAGAGGGAGGGCGTATTGAAAGGCACGGGCCGTGCAGAACGAACGAACACCAAACGGAGATCGTAACGAAGCTACGTCACTCACCTCGCTTTAACGATATTAATAATGCG
>NIPQ01038441.1:0-11207 GCA_002806875.1 Lepidotrigona ventralis hoosana | reverse complement strand
GCGTAGCCGGGATGATGGCTCATGTGGTGACCCATGTGCGGTGCCATGTGCGAGGCCGGATGGGGATGATGAGGGGGATAGCCTTGGGGGTGAAAGTGATGATGCTGTTGAGACGGTGCTTCACCTGGTGCTGGCTGCACACCTGTGCCAGCGTCTGCAGATCCGGCTGTGGCACCGCCACCGCTCGGCGACAGTTTGATGCCCAGATTGGCCAGGTGGTGTGGGTGCGAGGACACGCCATCCAGGAAAGCGTTCATCATCGTGATGGACGAGGAGGCGGTTGCTGGTTGATTGTTCTGGCGATTTCAGTTCAGGAGACACGATTTGCTCATATTTCTATTGCGGAGCACTTCTCGTGCTCCGCTAATGGACGGGACGTTTCTCGGAACGTTTCTCGATCAACCTGCTGACGAGTTATCGTTTATAGAATCCTGTATAACACTGGTGGTAGTTGTATCACTAGTAAAGTACACTGTCCGAGCAATTTCACTTCAGTTCACTGCTTGCTCCGTTCATTTGTTCCTTCGATTCCTTGAATTTTCCTCACTGTATTTACTTGACTTATCGTCGGGATAGCCGTTACAGGATCCTTGTGTACGTCACCTCTTCACGCGTCTCGCGCGCCTAAACTCTCTTCCTTCGCGTCGACCTAGACAACGACTTTACCTAAGTGTAATAACAGTCTTTCTCTACTTACGTCGGAATCATTCCTCGATCAACACCGAGCGCAGTTTCGTGCATGTTCGCGGAACGAGCAGAGGAGGAAGAGGAAAACACGAAACAGCATACGGCGACTAACACACACGATTCGCGTGCACGTCTTCAAAACGCATCGAACGTGCAAGATGAAACACTCGTGGCGTTCCTTGCTGCGTTCACAGCGGGACTGAGACTCAGTACCGAACTCCCGCCGAGGAGCAGTTCGGGCGATTTCGGCGTTCACGAACTTGGCTCGACCCTCTCTCTTGGTCCCGTCGACGTTCCTGTCCCTTCTTCTCGTTTTATCGTTCAGCTATTGTAGCCACGTTTCTCTCGCTCTTCGGCATCGTTCTCTCGCTCCTTCACCTGCGGGAACCGACCGCAGCCGTCTCGATTGCTCGCCTCGCCTGCTGGATACACCCTTTACCCCCACTGAAGGCCACCCGTTGCACGGTGGATGCAAGCATTGGCTCCACCAGTGGTAGACGTTCCCTGATGGATACCAGCGTTCCATTGGCGACGTTGGCACCATAGGCAATTGGGGATCCGCTTTGCGACTTGGCCTCTCGCCGATTCAGCCGGTTTTCATGGGCGGGAGACGCGACAAGGCGCATGTCGGAACTCCGCCTTCGCGAGCACGCCTTTCGTGCGAGGATGGCTTCAGCGTGTACGAGGACTCGTCGTCGCTCGGCGATCTTCCGTTCGCGTGGAATGACGTTCTGCAGCGTGGTTCTCTCTCTCTCTCTCTTTCTCTGTCTGTCTTTCTTCTTTTTTCGAGTGGCTGCGGATATCGGAGGGTGGGTCGGAGTTAGGACTCTTGCGATTTAGGGCGAGACAAGGTCAGAGCGCGTGGGAGTGTGGACGAGGTCCAAGAGAAGCTTGGAAATTTTGGTTAAACACCCTCTGGTTTTCTAGTCGGACGGTCGCCCGAAAAGAAGAGAACTCACGACTGTCGGATAGAGGAAATTTGTGAATATCGTTGGATTCTTTGGTGCTCTAATTTTTGTATCTTGGTCCGAGCTCCATTTCCGACTGCGAGCAATTTGTAAATTTTGGAGTTCGTACATTGGACTGTTTGATAAATCACATTCTGCTTCAGTTATCGGTTCAAGATCTATTTGAAAGTTCAAAACGTTAAGTAGTCCATTACATTAGGAATTAATTGGCCAAATCGCTGGCCGATTCGTCGTCGGTCACCCCATTGCTCTTTTCTAAAACGTGTCTCTCGCCTATTCATCAACACCTATCACAATATTTCCCAAACGTTGTTCCACTGCCTTTCTGCCAATAATTCAGCCAGTTTTTCGCTCTCGAGAAGCCAGCAGTGTAGCGCGATTCTGATTGCGCGAGTCGCACGTTCGGTGCAATTTACGTTGCTGCGCGATTAGCAGGAAAAAATATTAAGCCGGTCGGAAAGACGGCGAGTCACGCGAGCCACTCGTTTGTAAATTATCACGGGGAAACGAGGTGGAAATTTTCTCGTTAAACGATCAACCAACCCTCTCTCTCCCCCCCCCTCCGTATGCGCGTGAAAGCGCGCGATGCTCTTTCCTCCGCTTTCGTCCGCTTTTATCCAATTAACCGTGTTTGCTTACCTCCAACGTCGATTAATTACACCGGACGCGTCGGTGTTTCTAGCTTTTCTTCGCGCTTCCGGGTGCCGCGTAATATGCTCGCGAGTCGAGACGCGGAAGCTCGCGTGTTCCAATACATATGTGCCTCGATATTTCAGTGTCGAAATTCCTTTAACCAGTTTTCACGTTCCTTCTCGAAGGTTTCCTTCCCTTCTTACAGTCTTTGANTCTCGAAGGTTTCCTTCCCTTCTTACAGTCTTTGAAAAAATTATAAAGAGGTTTCAAAGGTTGAAGATAGTTTGGAAATTGGCCAGCTGCCATCCAATGGCAAATTACCCGATTTCAGCACCATAATTATCAAATTTTTATAGATAACTGTAATTAACGATCAGTTTATTGTGCTCCAATTATTGTGCTTTGAACAACGAGTAGATACTTTGTTAAACTAGAAATTCCTACCTCCCATTCGTTCTTGAAAATGTACGAAAGTGTGAAAGNGAAAAAATTATAAAGAGGTTTCAAAGGTTGAAGATAGTTTGGAAATTGGCCAGCTGCCATCCAATGGCAAATTACCCGATTTCAGCACCATAATTATCAAATTTTTATAGATAACTGTAATTAACGATCGGTTTATTGTGCTCCAATTATTGTGCTTTGAACAACGAGTAGATACTTTGTTAAACTAGAAATTCCTACCTCCCATTCGTTCTTGAAAATGTACGAAAGTGTGAAAGGAAACATGTGTCTCGAATTTTTAATCAGATGAAATCATTCGACGAGAGACGAGTTCTTACGAGTCGTTCCATAATCAAATACTTATTTATTATCTCGTGTCTTATCGTTCAATTGTCGTAGACGAGAAAGAAACTTCAACAAAAAAAATATTCTTTTTTTATTATTAAGCAACTGTAACGTTTCGCTACTGTTTCAGAAAATTTGATTTCCTTATACAAAATTGGCTGAAACAATATTTTTTTTATAAAAGCGTTTATTTCTAAGTTCCTTTGTTTCATTTTTATTTCAAGGACAATGCAAGATTTATTATTACCCTTATTATAATATCATTATAATACAGAGTTATTTGGGAATATAGTTATCTTTGACCTGTACATATTCCCCAATCCATCACCTGATTATTCACAGAAAGTTTAAACTAATAAATAATATTCGGACAAAGCTATTGTGGTTTAAGAATTTAACATGAACTGAAATTAATGAAAATGAACTAAGTTGGAAACCTTTCGTGGAAAGCGAGTGATAAACTCTGTCCATCATTTTTATTTGTTTCGAACTCCTATTTAAATTTTGTTCGAGGAAGAGAAGAGAAGGCAATTTTTCATTCATTCTTAACGTTAACAAACAACTTGTATTATTTGTTTACTAAATGGCAACTTCCATCCCCCCCCCCTCCAATACGTATTTTTCGCATTCAAATAATTTCTAGCGTGACTTGAATTTTTATCGGAGTAAAATCGGTCGTGTTTCTCGTTGTCTCTCGCGGCGTTCGCTCGCTGCCATTGGACATATTAACGAAGCTTAATCATGCGCGTGAATAATGCATGCACATCGAGTGTTTAACGGGGTGCCTCATTGTCGCGGGAAAAAATTGCGTCCCATTATGTCCGTAATGGGCACGGTGGCTGACTATTCGATATTAATAACTATCATAAAGCCGTGGACTCGTGGCTCCTTGGTGCACCGAGGAGGTACATCTGAATGATGCTTTCCATCCACCTTCTGTCGCTTACTAACAGCACGACCCGTTCCTTCCTCCGGCGAACACATCGATCCTCTTCTGTTACCGGATGATCGGACCGCGCCACGAACACGTGCGACTTTGCCCGCTGCGAATTTCGAGCCGAATTCAGGGACCATTTTTATCAGAAGTCGCCCAGGACCAAACGCCAGGTCATTTGCGGCTGCGTGACGTCATCACCGTTTTATCATTGCAGTCAGCCAGCGTTTTTAAACGCTAGTTATTTCGTTTGAAATAAAACATTACTCTGCGAGTGTTCAGAGACTTTTGAATTTTCAGATTTTTTTCTAGTCTTCGATTGGCTAGACAATTCAATATAATTTAATATCCTTTGATCGAATTTGCTCCAACTGTTCCAAGAATCCCTTTCGACGTTCCATGGAAAAAATTTTGGAAAACGTCACGTTCCAAATAAATGATATATCTGGTATCCGGACGAAATTAAAAAAAGAGAAAACAAAAAAAGGTTGGAGAGCAGCTTTCGATTTTTCAACAGCGAAAACCACGGGCGATTATTAACGATCGCGAGCGAACGCAACTCAACGATCTCGACATTGGCGAGTACATTCGCGAACGGACCATCAATCTGAGGGTGCACGATGGAACTTTCATCAGGGGAGCGCGGTTACAGGGTCGCGAAACGCGAACACGACGCACGCACCTACGCGATCGTTCGCTATCAACAAGACCAGACATTGTTTCGTTCGTTCATCAGTCACGGTGCCCGCAGTGCAGTCATTACATTTAATTAATCGTTAATTGCCGCGTGGTGAACGAATCGTTGGCTTCCACTCGCGTCATGGCCAATGCCGGTAATTAGTTGCCTTTTTCTCCATCCTTTGCACTTTGTTTCTCATTATTTTTTTCGCAGGAAATTTTTCAGTTTTGGACGCAGAACGTCGATCAGTCGAATTTCGATACAGCCTAATTATATGTATTTTTAACCGTCGTGATTCTCTGCGAGAACCTACATAATTAGAAACGTCCCCGGGGAACTTACAGATTACCAAAATCTTGTTAAAACCATGGAGGAGATTTTTCCGAGAGACAGGACCCAAAGAACAAGGAACGATGCGACGCGCAAAAGTTTGTAGATGCTGCGGTTAGATGGAATGACAAAAGGAAGAGGAGCCGATCCGACTTTCAGATCTTGTCTCAAAGTCATTAGAGACACGACGATTTCTGTCGGTCATTCGTAAAACAGCCTGTTTTACACAGTCATTCTTTTACGTAGCAACTTCTTTAAATTTCTCCTCGCATGATTATTTTTCCGATTTTTCAGGCAAAAAAAAAAAGAAAAAGAAAAAGAGCAAATACGTTACCGACGAAAGTTTTTTTGATAAATTTTTGCTTAGAAGAAATTCTCCACAGATGCAGAATTCTCGGTTTTGGCGCAGCACGTGGTAATTTCAAAAGCTTGAAATTAGTGCAATTCTGTGGTTCTACGAAATTCTACTTTCCCAAAAGAGGGTTCAGAGGGTACAAAGAGGGTATTGTATTTATTGCTAATTGTGTCGGTCATTTACGTAAACAACGAGTTACTGAAAGCGNGGGGGGGGGGGTTATAAACATACAAGAAGCTTCGTCAAGCATTCGTTTTGACAGGGAACGTAAAATGGGTAAACTGTGCTCATTTTACTGAGACAGTAAACCTATATTTCGATTCAGGTTTTACCTGTATAATGGAGCTACCTGCAACTCGTGGTACACCTTATCCTTATTGCGGGATAACTATTCGTGTTTCACATAAAATTGTTTTACAAGTTTCATTTCTCCTTTTTATCAAAAATATGGCAGGGAAGTATAGTCTTTTTCCAACACTATTTATGATATCCACAATCTTGAAATTTTTTTGTAAATATTTAAATCCTTCCACTGCTTCAATCGAATCATAGCTAGATCGAAAATTTTTACTCTGTATTTTATTCTTTTCGAGAAAAGAAAAACTTGGTAGAACGTATTTCATATATTTGTTTCACATCTATCCTGTGCAATTTTGTACTTCAAAATTTTGTACAAATGTAGAAAAGAAATCCGTAGTTTAATCACAACAATTTTTGAGAAAGCAAATTTTGGAAAATCAAAGGACAGGCAACTACGTGAGATATATAAATGGAACTTGTCCGAAACGCCATGAAAGTCAGGATCAAAGCGAAATTCCGGCGCAAGGGATGACAGAGTTGTGGGCGGCTCGAGGTGGTTTGGAAGATAAAATTTCTACGTGCGATGCAAGCATAGATAAGGTAGACGAGGTTTGAGAAGGATCACTGGACAAAAATATTAAGGAAGTCTCTCGTGGTGATCACTCGAACAGTTCAGCCGAACCTGGTCCCCACGAGAATGAAAAATCTCTGGAATATGATAATAAAATTTATTTATTTTTTTTCCCCTGTTCCCTGCCGCATAGACCGTGCTAGTCATTCTTGCCCCGAACAACCGTGAAGATGGAGAGGAACTGTACGACCTAGTCTGCGAGCGCCCAACGTCAGGAACGATGAAATATCTCCTCTCATTTTCCAGGAACAGAGAAGAGAAATTGGCCCTGGCATGGAACATTTGTCAACGATTTTTCCGCATTTTGGGGAGCAATTTTCGAAGCTTGCACCCTCATTGTTATCTATTGCACGTACCTGATATATTACTACCACTGCCATTTGGACCATTTTTCCAGAGTATCCATTTTTCCATTGTTCTAGGAAATTCGCCGAATATTATTTAAATAAAAAGTTTTTAAATTTTGGATATCTGGAGATTCTTGAAACTCTTCAACATCCTTAGGACGATCATGCCTCGAGGAGATCGTGCATGAAATAACGCAGAATACTAAGATACTCTTTAACGTTAATGTGCAATTCTACCGGTCGTTTCAGAGGAATCGACTGGTAGAGAATTTCGTGAAAAATCGTAACGAGGGATGAAACAGAACGGCGAGGAGCCCCTATGGGTGCTTGAGGAACGTTTGGAGGAAGTTGTCGCCGAGGCTGGAGCAATGTTTCTCGAGAGGCGAAAGGGATTCTGGCATCTAAAACAAACTCTTACCCCCAGCAGCCTTTATCCGCCGTATTTTTCGCTGACAACCTCCTTCTAGTGGCTTGATTTACGACCCGCGTCCACCAAGAACGCCAGGACAGGATGAGGAGGGAACGAGAGGGAACGAGAAGATGGAAGAAAGAAAGAAAAAAAAAAAGAAAAGAAAGGAGAAACGAAGGCGGAGAGGAAAACCGTTTTTGGAAAGCATTAATATTTATAGTTGGCCGCGTCACGCGGCATAATTTTACGAGAGAATTTACAGCTACGCTGTTTCGCAAACGCGATCTCTTCTTCCTTCTTGTTCTTCTCTTACGCGTATCGCTGCTCGTCGATGACAGTTTACGGCACGTATCGGTCCGCAAGAAATCGATTCGTTCTCGCTCTTCTTCCATACATACGTTCAAATACAAATGAGAGAAACTTAAAACTGTAGAAGTTTATAAAACGTTGGAATTCTTAATTTTGCATAATTTGAATGTAAATCTAATATCAGCTTTTTATTAAAAAGTATTACCAGATTTTATGTTTACCGGCAGAATCAAGATCAGGAGCAGAGTCTACAAGAAAAAAACGAGAAGAAATAAGTTTGTTATAGTATTACGTTACGAGAATTCAATAATTCTTCAATTTTTCTTGGTGGGAAAAGAAGTTGGACGAACGTTAACGAACGAACAGGAGACAACGATAGACAGCCGGATAATTGGTAGGCGGTTGGGCAATAAATTCCTATTAGCCGGGGCGATCGATCGATTAATAAATACATTAGTAACTACGGTTGTCTCTGATGAAAATACAGCGGCGCACAATACGTGGTAAATGCGAGGGTTGCGGCGTCTGTTGCCCGTTTTAGTTTTATTTGTGTCGATGTTTGGCCGGCCCGCGAACAAAGACGATTCGTTAGGCGACTTACCCCCACGATAGCGGTCTTACCCCTAAAAAATGATCGTACACCCCCCAGTGAGTAGCAGATGCAACTTCCCTTTGGCTATCCCTTGACCCTTCAGCCAGTTTGGACCCAATGCGTAGGTGTAGGTATAGGTATACGTTTTTCCCTCTATCATATTTTGTTTTCTCCTGTTTCATTCTCCTCTTCCTCCCCCTCTTCGAGACATCCTACCGTTTATTGGACGATCGTCGAAGATCTTCCGATTAGATTATCTTTATGAAACCAATACAGTAACACGTCCCGTAGATAAGAATTAGATAAATAATAGAATATCGCACGTGTATACTTCGTTGATTATCTATACTGATCTTCCGAGATCAAACATTCTATCTGTCATTATTTCGAAAGAATACCGTTTTATATTAAAAATTATTTCGCAACAATCTTAAAGAGTTTAAAAAGTTTTAAGGATAAAAGACACTGGCCTGTGAGCATTAAAATATTTAATACAAGCCAGGAGTTTCCACTGTTTTCAATTTATTCGGTCCTCTGTTTAGAGAAAATGTTTATACGTAGTTATAGGAAATCCGAGGCTATAGGAATTTGCAAAGTATTTCCTAATGAATATAACGAGCGGGTTGTATATTCATCAACAGCTACGTTGAAAACTCGGATATTTGCATAGGAGAACTCGGAGAATCGTAGGCGCCGGTCGAGTGTCTCAGAGGGGTGGAGCACGAGTCGAGCACCCCGTCGAGGGACTCGTGGACTCGGTCGAACCACCTAAACACCAGGGTAAAAAATGGAAATGACCGTAATTACCAGGATTCTCGCGGTCGAGAGAGCAGGTTAAGACAAAGGGTGCGTCGTAACTCATCGTAGTTCGCCACGCCCAATACACATTTTCGACATCTTGGTCACGTAGATCGAGCTCGCGTGGACCGCCCTTGTCGTCGCCGGCTCTTCTCCCGACAAGATCTCTCGCGGAGACAACCGGCCTGATCTTGTAACCGAACGCTCATTACGCTTCAAGATGCAAGATAGTCGCGGTGTTTCTTCGGCCTTCTTTCTGCCACCATCTCGTCGAACCAAGATGTCCCATTTGGTAATTGACTTAATTATCAAATTTACATACTACGACATCCATACGTCTCTCTTTCTCTGTTTCCGTGGTTGGTGACTTATCATCGAGTAACTCGTTTATATTGTAAAATTAAGAAATTTGTAATTTAACTTTAGCTGGGTTAATTCGTTCGATTCTCGAATGTGTAATATTCTTCCGAGGAGTGATCGGCGGCAGACTAAATCTTTGTCCACTAATATTCGCAACATCAACACGAATATCAGAGCGAGGTGGATAATCGCGGCGATTTTCTCGAGCAGCGGGCACAATGGCTGGATGATTTTTAATAAAACGTCCAGTCGTACGTCCGCCGTCCCGTATCATTGTTCATCCTTTGTGTCTGGCGAATCAAGAACACACGAGATATTGAGCCGATTAGTACAACAAAGAAGAGTGCACTCAATCTAGCTAGTAGCATTAAGCCTGCGTCCTATTGCGAGGAGGACGTTTCAATATGGGAATTGTGCCCGCGATCTTTCCTCGTTTACACAACAACCCGTGTTTCCATTAACCCTTTCTCGAGATAACTCAACTCAACTCAACTCCACTCGCAGACTCTGTATCCTGTATCCTGCCTTTCGTTTCGTCCCCCTTCGAGTCCGTCGGAAAATCTGGGAAATCGTCCTCGTCGCAAGACGTCCGTTGATTAAGGGACAATCGAATTTTCACGATTTCTTTCCCCTTGGGCGTAGCGCGGAAACGAGGGCTAATTTTCTTAGGAAGAGAGTCTCATGGCGATCGGGGGGAGGGAGGAGGGGGGGGGAGGCTCGGGGCCACCGGATAGACCGCTAATGAGAGAATAGAGAAGAGAGGGAAGGGTGGTCGGCGAATACGGAGATGAAAATGAATTGAGTGAATGGACTTGAAGTGCTCCCGAGTGGCGGGAAGTGAGCAACTCCGACGAGAGTGAGCTGGCGGCCCCTCTCGCGCGCTCCTCTGCTCCTTCCGGCACATCCGACGTCATCTAGCCGATCCGGTTAAATAGCTCGAGCAGGTTCCTTGTCCGTCGATGATTTTACAATTTACACGGTGCGCGAACCTCGATGATTGTAATGAGAAAAGTAATCGCTAGTAGCATATAGAGCCAAGCTTTCATTGACAAATTAAAAAGGATAATTACAAGGTATATAAATATTGAAAGGTCGATACAAGGTATCGATACAAGGTATCAAAATATTGAATTGTTTTCAGAACTGTTTTCAGAATTCAGTCACGATCAATTTCTTTTACCCCTCCTGTTCCAAGTGATATATCGACTTGATAAAGTTTTGGAATATCCTGAAGCTTTTCCAAACCTCGGAAAGTTTTCACCTCGAAAATATATGTGCCTATTTGGAAATACCTGTGTAGGTACGGAGAAGCTTTCTCTTTCATGAAATTAGTTAAATATGAGAATTTAAAGAATTCGCAGACAGAAATAATTTGGTCAATTTTTCTAGTGTCCTTTTTATATATAGTTTACTATTTATAAACACGTTTTTGTTGTTAAAATAATTTAGTGGCGCATACTGACCGAAGCTTACTTGAGAAAAAAATTGGCCACAAAGTTTGCGTGATGAGAGATGTGCGATCGATCGTTGGAAATGAAAGAAAGAAGCTTAAGTAGAAAATTTTTAAATCGCACGGTGCGATGCCGTGGCTATTTGAACGAGTAATTTTCGAAAACGGCAAGACGAACGTTTCGTGACGATTATTCACAGAGAGATAAGGCAGCTAACGATTCCACATATAGTTGTCTCTGTGCAAAGTGGAAAAGTGCGTGATCCACGGACGATTTCAGAATTTCGTCAATTTCATTCCGTGATTAATGTCAACGAGTTTATGTTTTCGCACGTTCCCGACATTTCCATACATCCGAGTGTTCCCGCGAACGCATAAATATCTATTTGCAACAGCGCCAATGAAATTTCGAAACATTTCACGTAATAAATACACAACGAGTATTCGTAAAAGGTGATCTCGCGAGCTTTCGTGTAGTTGGTTTTACGAACGCGTTAACGTTGCAGGGTGCACGCGGGAACTCGAGCCGCGATTGGTCGGCCGCAATGAACGCCGATCGGACGTACCTGTCTGCACCATCGAGCAGAGCGGAAACGAATTGAAAAGAGAGAGAGAGAGAGAGAGAGAGAGAGAGAGACT
>NIPQ01038430.1:0-11230 GCA_002806875.1 Lepidotrigona ventralis hoosana | reverse complement strand
TGTTTATTTTTTTTTTTTTTTTTTTTTAGGACGAAGGGGAGAACACCAAGAGCACCAAGATGTTTGTACATTTTTTTGCTTTCTAGAATCGAAGACGATTAAGGAAAATTTTAAAAAAGTCTAAATCACCGACAAATTATGTCTTGACGACACATTTACGTTAAGATACCTCGAGTGTTAAATCGAAACTTTCCAGCTTCGAGAGTTTACACCGAGAGAGTTCGATTTGACACCGAATTGAGAAATAGAAATAAACTTTCCCTCGCGACATTAGAAACGTAATGAGGCAGCAGAGGATTACGTAAACCTTCGAATAACAACGTCAATACATGACGTAATCGCGAATTGAAAAATCAGATGGGTCTCCGGTCAAGAGTCGAAGCGATTGATTTTGGATGGGAAAAAAAAAGTCGAACAACGATTCTTCCGCCTTTTCCCACGAGCGAGAGAAAGATAAGGGACCGAGAGAAAAGGGCGAAGAAGAAACATCGTGGCGATGGTGAAAAAGAGGGAGAGCGTACCGGGACGCTATCGTTCGGATAGCTTGGTTATCGTTCGCCGCATAAGGACGGGGTAAAGAATCGGCGAGGAAGGTTGTAGGGGGACAACACACTCCTCTGGCGGCGGGGATAAAATTTCGAGGCGAAAATCCTTGGCGAGTATTAACGGGAATATATGCACGTCGGTGTCCAATCTTTATCAAAAGGATACTGGCGATTCTCCTATCCTGCGTGAATCCTCACCGGCATAAACACGAGTCGAGAGATGCACGGTGGGGGAGAGTACTGGTTTTCTCCTCCGGAGAGTCCGATGGAAAGGAAAAACACGAAAAAGAATCCGTATGCCTACTCTCTCTCTCTCTCTTTCTCTCGATGCTGGCCAAGCGAATAGTTGCCATTTACGTTGTGCGTTATTATTATTAGCCAACAGTTATCTTGGGCAAGTTTATTGACTTAAAATTGAGCGTGCGTGTAATGTACTCGTATGTTACTCGATAGCGAGTACACGGATTCCTCCAACCCCCGCCTACTTTCCCTTCTTTTCTGCTTACAACATTTCGTGCACGACTCGAAGAACTTTCCGCAAGATAAAGCGTTTGATATGCCGAGAAATACGCGTATTATCATTCTCACGAGGATTAGCAGTGTCCGCGCGGATTTTTATCCACTTGCCGGGAATTTTTCATTTATCCACGTAACGCGAGAAAATACATGGAACATGTTCAAAGTATAGCGCCGTCGACAAAGGTTTTTCATCGAAGTTTTATTTCCTTTTTTTTAGTTACATTCTCGAGAGTATGAACTTGCATAAAAGTTCACAGAATTCATTACCAACGGCAGTTCGTTTTGAACCGTTTTTCAATTTCGTTCGATGTGGATTGCAGCGATTTTCAACGATCGAAATTCCACCACACGTTCGAGTTTCGATTTTTCAACGAACTCGTGTACAATAGAGAAACTCTTCAAGACACTTCAAGACTTCAACCTTCACTGGAGGTTTGGCTCTGGCATTCCATTTGGTATTAAGGTCACAATTTATTCGAAATCTCGATCTCGAATCTCCCCTTTCGTGTCTCTTTCGTTCCGAGTGTGGATAATACGCGAAAAAATTTCGCCGTGTCTGGCGGTGTTCTTCGATTAAACATCCGACTTTATCGAGAAGCTTGGAGAAAGAATCTCGAATGTCTCGAGTCTAACCAATCCTACGCAGACGTTATGTCGACAGGCTAGAGAGAGGTTTCTGAATGAACGAAGATTTCTGGATGCTTTTTGTAGAGACGTAAAAAGTTCTGCGTTAGAAGAAGGGCTGCTTTATGGCTTACTAAAATAGCTATATGCGTCATTAAATGACGTCATTTAATGAACCACCACGTATTGATGCAGTATTTATAAGAGTTCCTGGCTCGTAAAATTTCTCGACCGATTCCATAAATATGCAGGCTAATTCGGGCGTTTCTTCTGTCTCTTTTTGATTTCGTCGTATCTTAGTCTCGATTCTAAATAAAACCTAAAAGCTCTTTCTGTTACTTCACTCTGATTGATCTTGCACAACATATCATTAAAGCAAATTATCAAAATGTGGCAAAAATGATTAATTCATGATTTTTTATTTTATTACATTTACATTTCTATTTATTTCTTTATTTCTCTAATCTTATACTTTTTCACTTTATCATTAAGTAACTGGCTCGCGAACGAGAGCGCAGACCCAGTACATATTATGATCCACCGATACGGGCATTATTCGCTTGGAGTTGCGCCGCTGTTCATAAAAATGTCGGCACAGTGCGGAGCCAGCATAAGGATCCGAAGGAACGGCTCGATAGAGGCATTCTTTCCCCACTCCATTCGCCGAAATATCGTTTAATCGAGCCTCGAAGTTGGACGCATAATTACGGCTAGCTTTCGGTGGACGATGGTTTGACGAAGGGATAAAAGGGAAAGGGGGAGCGTGAAGGCAGAACCACGGACCGGAGCAGCGCAACGGGTAGAATCACGAAAGTTTGCAAACTCGTGCTCGAACGAGTCGTTCGAGCGTACGGAAACGAAACGACAAGGGGGATGGGTCGTGCGAAGGTGGACCACGAAGAGGCGGGAGAACAAGACGACGACGACGACGACGTCGACGACGAAGAAGAAGAGGAAGAAGAAGAAAAGGTTTTGGTGGCGTAGAGGTGAAAAGCGAGGTGAAGGGACAACTTGGGACAACAGGAACACGGCTGAGGTGAAAGAGGGCAAAAGTTTCGATCGTAAAGCGAATGGAGGCAAAAAAGGAAAATTACATTAAGAAAGTCGAGCGTAGCCGACACGATGATACTCGGCTGCTGGTTGTTGCTGGCTTTGCCGGTGTTATGGCATGTTGGTCGCCGAGTTGTTCTCCCTTTCTCTGTCCCTCTTCCTCTTCTTTTCCTACCCCTCTTTATTCCACTAATTTCCCAGTGCTGCAAGTAACTGCGGCGATGGCGCGAGGAAAACGATCCTCAAACTCAACGGCGGGGGCGCGCGCGCATGGAAGCAGCGAGCTTCACGAAAAATCGATTGATTTCCGATTCTTACGTAGGGGAAATTGATCGTCGACTTGATCGTTTTTCGATAGACGAAGTATGCGCTTGGCTAAAGTATGATTACGATGGACGCGTGTGTCGGGGAACACGAATCTGTTAGAATATCGATTTAATCAAAAATTCTAAAACAATCGAACAATAATTCAAATATTCCCCACTGACGACTTTACGATTAGATAATTAATATTCGCAATCGAAATTTAATTTCTTATCGGATTGAAACTCAGTTCGTCGTCGATCGATTCGATGACGCTGAAATTTTCGTTTGACTTTCAAATAAAAATTTTCTTTCCCATTTTAATGTTTTCCAAGATATTGCTCGTCGTAATATTTAAACGTTGAAGATATTCAAATATTTCTTGTCTTAACTACCTTTTAGCTTCCACGAAACTTTTTGCACAAAGCGACGTTAATGTCAGAAAATAACAGGAACATATTAATCGCGCTGTTTCCTTGTAATGCATTTATCATGTTCTATCTGTAATTGGGAAGAGTGTTACGCGTGACACATTACCGCGTGTAATTACGCAAACCCGTTCTCCATTTGACATACATATATCGGAAAACACTCAACGGACGTTTATATTTATGCAAAAGGTTATTTCTAACGTCACTCGGCAGAATACAATGAGAACATAGAAACGATAAAATTACCTGACGAAATTTTCTCGACTCCTTCATCTCTATGCAACTAACATTTCGTCCATTTAACAAAGTTAAAGCCAGGTTTTCGCAGCTGTGGAGAGTTACTCCGATAATCAGAGGAAGAACGCGAGATATCTATCAGCGAAGAGCACGCGTCAATGATGAAATGAAAAGTGTCGGGAACGACACTTCCCTCCGTTTCCAATTGCCAGTCAAATTCGAGTTAGAGCAGTTGATGGTAGGCGGATAACGAGCTTGGTGGACCGATTCGAAACAAGTATATATGTATGTAGCTCCGGCGTGTCTCGCTTCTAAGTTTCAATAATATTTTAGTAGCGATTTCATTCGTTCGCCAGGCGAACTGGCTCCAAGGCCAGTTTCAATAACACGATCAAAGTTATATTACGCCGGTAATCGGCTCAACGTTGCTTTCTAACGTTATATAGATTGGCTCTCTCACAGTCGGAAATCTCCCATCCTAACGACCTATTAATTAACACCAACGATGTTGCTTATGTTGCTACACGCACTCTCTGACAATTTATAACCGAAGTTTCACTTTGAAACGATGGTTCGAGCTACGAAGTCAGCTGCATTCTCGATGCAATCGCGCAGCACGATTCCTCCGTAAGAGTGGGGGAAGAAGAAAAAGGAAAAATAAAGGATACAAATCAACGTAAGTAGGGACGGGACGGGATCAAGTCCAACATTTACTTGCGAATCAGCACATATACAGCGATGTATACGTCAGCGTGCAGGTCGGATGTATTTACATCGATACGATTCTCGCGAGCCTTAAGCGAACGCAATGTGCAGAAAATTGCGTATAGAAAAACAGAAGAACGTGCTTCGTCGGGTCAGTAACCTCTGATGCGCATACCAAAAATTATAACGTTGCAAGAATATAATTAAAAAATTATACTTTACGACAGAACTTTTATTTGAACAAGACAAGTTATTTGGTGACTTTTTTTGGAGGGTAAAAATACTGCAACATTGGCTGTTGGATCCTTTTCGTTACGCTAATGTATCTTCTCCGATTCATACTGTGATCTTTGTTCAAAGTACCTTAACACTCAGAAAATAATCAAAACGACCGATTTATAATATTTCTCAGAAATTTTTTAATATATTTTTAGAGAATTGTATCACAATACGATGTATCTTTCCTAAAATGTACAAATAAATGTTTCTGTACAAGATTCTATTTTTCTATTCTTTTTATTTCAATATTTCCGATGAAAATTTCATGCTTCAATCTCATAGTACGACGAATTCCTAACAATTGCGTTCGAAGATTCGCAGAGCTAAGACATACATTGTCAATTGTTTTTTTCAATCATCGAAACTACTTCCTCTGTCGATCATCGCGACAAGTCACAGAGCACGTTCCACGAGCTCCCCCCCCCCAAAAAAAAAACGAATTACAAGAGTGGGAAAAAATCGACCAGCAAGCTGAAATCGTAAAAAGATGTGAAAAGTTTCGAACCTGCGAGTCGCTCGATCCCATCTCCCAAGGCGTGAGATTAAAATCAGCGGACCGCTGACAAAAGGACAACGTGGCCGTCGAACGCATTTTGCGAACTTATCGACGGAGTGCGGTGTGCAGCAGATGGAGGAAGAAAGGGAAAAGCCGCGAAGCTCGGTTCGCGCGGCCACTTAACCATCGGGCGCGAGGTGAATTTACGTATCGAGGAGGGAGAATGCGAGAAAAGGGTGCGCAGAAATGGAAGGAAGGGGGCCGTGGAAAGAAAGGAAAGAGGATAGTCTGCATATAAAGTGGACACGAAATGAAGCGGGTTACGTTGCTCCTCGGGCAGAGTTGTGTGCGTCTCCGGTATCGCGGTGCTCGCTTCGCCTTTCTTTTCTTTTTTTTTCT
Organism: Lepidotrigona ventralis hoosana; assembly: GCA_002806875.1. Taxonomy (NCBI): domain Eukaryota; kingdom Metazoa; phylum Arthropoda; class Insecta; order Hymenoptera; family Apidae; genus Lepidotrigona; species Lepidotrigona ventralis. Next base: position 5,642 of record NIPQ01038430.1, on the reverse strand, counting down.
TACTCGCTGTACATTTCGTTTACATAGGATCCACGTGCAAATGCCGATGTATGCTTGCTGTGTGTGTTACACCGAGGAGCAAAGGAGAGAGAGAGAGAGAGAAACGAGAAAAGGGAGGTAGTTGCGAGCAAGATAGAAGCGAGAGGGAGCAAGGAAAGAAAGGAAAGAGACAAAGAAGGACAGGGAGAAGGTGAAGGCTTGGTTAAAAGCGCGCAGGGTGCTCGCAATGGCCGACGATTTTCAACTTTTGCTATCGCCTAGCCGAGAATGGAAAATGGAGAATCCCGACGTTGGGATATATATATATATACATACAATATATATATATATACACGCCCAAGCTGAACTCATTTACTTTGAAAGTTTCTCGAGAGCCTGCCGCAACTCTCTCTCTCTCTTTCTCTCTTTCTCGTTCTACCACCCGCGTGTTTTCTCCATCTTCTTTTCAACCCGGTCGAGACCGTTACCCTCCCGACAAGATATCCTACGCGCCGACTGGGGATTCGACCGTGAAACGCCTCCGTGGAACGCGTTCCCGGCGATTATCGATGGAGATTTCATGGATTTCGCGAATTAAAGGATTAAACGCGATGGGGTGCGATCGACTCGTCGAACAAAACGGCCCGGCCACTTTTTTTCATCCGAATTTACCAGCACCTTCGCGCAATTACACGATCGCGCTTCTTTGATCGAGTTTCAGTTTCTCTCATTTTCTTTCACGCCGTTTCCTTCCTTACATTACGAAAGTATCTCAAGAATACTCACGTTTTTGCATAAAAATCACCTACAGGTTGGTAGGCAACCAACTGCTCAAACCACTTAAAGTTTCGAATTTACCTACGCGTCAGCTGAATAAATCATCGATTACCGCTACCCTGAGAATTAATTCCATTACGATTCATGGAAGGCGCCCGATCCTAAAAAAAGGTTCTTTTGGGAGGATTTTATGAAGGAAAAGTATAGTAGGTAGCCGGCAATAAATCAAGCCTATAGGGATTACGTGAACGTGTCCCTTGCCCTCCTCCCGCGCGTGTCGGCCCGCGGCTCGCCGAATTTTTGGTCAGTAAAAGTCATCGTAAAAATATAATCGCGCTAATGATAAGCAAATGGAATACAGAACGCGGCAACGTCGGGATCGGGGAGGCTAACGATCGTCAAAAGTCAGGAAGCTGGCTCGTAAATTCGTCTACGACGTTTATAGACGCACAGGGCACGTCGCATAAGAAATTCTTCTTAGAGGATTTGATCTTGCGAGTGACAACTACGTAGGGAGAGAATGTTAATCTGATACACGAGCGTGTATATTACGTGTGAATTACGTACGCAAGCTGAACATCTTCTAATTATTCCGACGACTTACCGCCGAGACAACAGTTACGTTAAACCTCATTGGCTGTCGTCCAGCACAGTTACGAGCAATTTTAGAACGCACTAACTGAATCGTTCGAACGTTACGCAGATAAATAGATGCCTCATTCATTCATCACAGGTTGCATCATTTTTTCACAGAGTTATAAAAATAGTTGTCATTCTGGATCATTCTAGCTCTGCTTAAAAAATATTACAAGTATTATAGGGGAAAGTGGGATGAAACCGGGTAACTAATAGGCTAAATCTCTTAATTGGACCATATACAATAAGAAAATGACCAAACTTTTTGGAAAAAATTGTAAGTACCTGGCTTTGCCCCATAGGAGTGGTTAAAACCGAGTGCCTATTAAAAGGCGTACAAAGTACAATACTAATAAGTTATAAAATTTTTACCATTTTTTGTTTCAAAATGGGAAAATAAAAAATTGCATAATTCCCAAGATTTCTTTAACAAATATTGTGACGATGAAACAGGGTTTTCTTTGCAATTTGTTAAATATAGAAATTTCGTTCCAGTGACGTTCAAATATTTTCTCAAGCTTTTCATGTGTCGCTTGAATTAGAGATGTTCGCTGACGATTAGAAGATTAATCGACTAGATTGAACACACAATCACGGAGTAAACTACTTTTGACAAACGAGAAGAATTACTGTTATCAATTGCTGTTACTACTATTTGAGAATTTTCCTCGGGAATATTGGGCAGGATCTGGAATTTCAGCGGACAAACGGTAGTCCACGGTAGTCCACGAGATCGAAACGATATCGAAACCCATTCACGTATGGTTTCTCTCACGGGATCCGGGGCTTTCCATCAGTCCCACGCGGGCTTCGAAAGATGCAAATCGTATCACGAACGGTGCAAGGAAGATGATACAAAGTGGCCGTAAAAATTCCTATCGCACTCGAGAGATAATGGAGGGTTGTATCCGCGGCAAATCGATCTCACTCCGGAGAATTGAATTCGTACGAGGATTTCGCACGAACTACCTCACTGCCGTGGAGATCTGTTGAGATCGACGTGGAAAAAAAGCGAAGTGGAGAAGAGAAGGAGGGAAAGGGGACGAAGGATTTATCTCGATTCGTTGAGAAACTTTGAAATCGGCAATTGCTATGGAGTGTACGGGTGCGTCATCGATCTTTCACGATCTTTCAGGCACGGGATCGATCAAACGCGTTACAAATGGCCGTGAAAGGACGCCACGCGATACGAATTCGTAAAAGTGCCTGTTTTGTTTTTCCTCCGCTCTCCAATGACTCGTTGTTCGCGGTTAATTAGCAAGCCAAATTTGACAGGTGTGATAGGCGCGATGAAAATCTAATTTTTATGACTCTGATCACGTTGTAAGTGTAAATTATGGCTCTATGCGGACTTGGGATTTTCCTTCCAGGCTCTATTCATTCCAAGATTTCTGATTTCGTAGCGTATCATGTGACTTCAATGACCGTCACTTACTTACTCATCTACAGATTCGAAACCAGAAGAATTCTGAAATCTGACTGTTGTTAGCTCTTTAATAAAAATTCAACTCTCCATGTCTTAAGATAGTCACACCTCTATGGGAATCTAAGATCGCCTTCAAAGATTTTATTACATTCCAAACGGTTTTTCCCTGTCATTTTTACACTCTCGAATCTATCGTGTTCGATCAGATCATCAAAACCAATAGGAGAAAATTCATTGAAAGAAACCATCGACCATCGGGGCGAGGATATCGTTCTGAAAAGAAAATGTATACTATGAAATTCAGTGGATTGTGGCACTCTGAACGAGTCACAACAGTCGCAAGAGGGTTGAGAGTCTATCCGCGGATCTTTTTGCCATCAGGTTGCCATGAACTAATTTAGTCTCTATCCAATCTCACTAGCTCTCGTGCATTCCGTGCCATTTTTAGATCTAACCTACCGAAATATGCAAATTGCCGCGGGAGCGTAGCGAAGAACTAGCGAGGAGGATTCCTCGAGGAGAATGGCCGATTTGGTTGCCTCGCCGCTCGCGAAATGGAATGGGGGGAGTAGAGAGCATAATCCTCGTCCACGGGAGGATTGTGGGCGGCCAGAATGAAAAAGCAAAAGGGAGTACGAAATTACAGCTGCTCAGAAAAGTACTCGAACACTGCGATTACGTTACGTGCGAGTTTTCATACTTCAATAATACCGTAGTGAGTAAAAATATGCGTTATGTCTTTAAAACAGCTATTCATGCTACGTATTAATTTTTTTTTTTTTTTGCTAAAAACACAGAAGAAATAATGTAATACTCGAGTAAACACGAGCCTTTTATTTATAATATTAATATTTCGAAGCATTGGAATGAATTGCAATGAATTATTATTTTATCTGAAAAGGAAAGCGTGCTCCGAATTTCTGAGCGGCAATTCATGCTTACAATAAACATTTAAATATTAATTTCTATATGCATTTTATATGCATTTTATACCTCTATATGCAGGTCAATTCCAAATTTTATCGTAATCATGACAGTTGTCTCTCATTATGATATTTGTGAAATATCATAATGTTTCATATAACAGACAGAAGTTTTTTTTCTATGGTTATTCAAATATTTTTATAAACAGCACAGAGAGCGAGCAGAGACGAGCGAATACAAGAATCGAAAGAGCAAAAGAGAGACAGAATAAAGAAGTATGAGCATCCGGTTTCGCGCGAATGCATAGCGCACGTGCGTAATGGTAGCGATCGATATCGATCCGGTGAAAAGTCGGGGGAAATGAGAAGTTGCGACCGTTCACGCTCGACCATTGCGCTGAAATTTAGATAGAGGAAACGTCACGGAAAGCTTTTTCGTCTCTTTTTCATCGTGACTGCGTAGAATCAAAACAATCGAGAGAGGGTATAAGAGTACCTGCAATTGAGTCGCTCGGAAAATACTATGATCAAGAAATTCATGAATAAATCGATAAAGAAAGCGTAGCGAATTCGTGTTTACCTTCAACGTATTCTTGTATCGAATGAACTTGCGGGGGTGAATAATTTATTTCTTTGAGAAATTTGATACTGATCAATTCAATTAAGTTTACGTGAAATTTTAAAGGAAATTTCGATATATGAAATAGTTAAGATATAATATTCGTTATAACACGTAAGTAAGTTTTCTAGTAGCTTGCTTGTAGTATTTATTTAATAATAAAAATATGAATTCGCACAGATAGACAAAGATTTGAATCTCTTGGAGAAAAGAACTTGTAATACGAATTTTTATATCAAACACCTGCTCTGAAACTTCTCAGAAGTCAGATTATTCAACTTCGTTATTTCACTACTTATGAACTGCAGGTATCTATACAAATTCATATTCTTATGAAAATAATTTAATCAATTAAATTAGGAAGCGTTTTTTTTTTTTTTTAAAATACCAGTTGCGCCTCTTCTCTTTATATTTACCAAGTACAAGTTGCGTTTTATCGACCAATCAATTAAAATGATATTCGCGGCTGTGTAAACAACACGGCTGTGAAAGCCGGTACGATTTGTCTCGGTAAATCCGCGGCGAAATCGCGGTCGCGAAAAAGGCGAGAATATACGATAGAACGTGCGCTTAAATCGTGGTTTTAACGCACCCGCGGAGATCGCCGGTGCACGCGGTTGAACTTTCGACCCACAAACGCCCGACGACGATGATTTACGCGTAAGTTATGGTTTGTCAACGGCGCCGCGTGAAATCGCCGCTTAAACGAGCTACACGGGATTTTTGCGTCCGCGTCATCTCGACGAAAGCCTCCATGTGTGCCGGCTTAATAAATTTCAAAAAGCGCAAATTCGGTAACAAACACGTAACATGTTTCGAGTGTATTACGCTTCAATACCCTGGAGCTTCTACGTTGAGTTTTTACGAATTTGTATGAAATACGAACTGACACCGCTTTCATATGGTTCAGAAAATGGATGTCAACTTATTGTCACTCTTCATAATTTGTAGTAATTTTTTCGAAAATTCAAAGAGACAAAGATGGACGAAAAAGTGGAAGAAAAACGTGGAATGAAATATATTTTTTATATGGTTCAGAAAATGGATGTCAACTTATTGTCACTCTTCATAATTTGTAGTAATTTTTTCGAAAATTCAAAGAGACAAAGATGGACGAAAAAGTGGAAGAAAAACGTGGAATGAAATATATTTTTATTGACTTTCCGATTTGAAAGTTACTTGAACTATAAGAGTGGGTATTATGATGTGACATGAATGAAAACTAAATGTTTGGTTCAATAGCTGATAAACTGAGAAAGTTTTGTACTAGTTGAAGATACCT